>JAWPHD010006095.1:0-150777 GCA_037043455.1 Cyrtodaria siliqua
ATATTACACAATTGGGAAAATAACAGTCTATGGACAACTAACATGGGTGTTTGACTTGAGGTATATTATTAATAAATATGGTATCAGTGGTCATGGTAGTAATAAATGTAGTATGCATAGCTCATGGTAGTAATACATGGGGTATTCAGTTGTCATGGTAGGAATAAATGTGGTATTTAATCTTAGTAGTCATGGTAGTATTCAATGTGGTATACAGTGGTCATGGTAGTAATAAATGTGGTATACAGTGGTCATGGTAGTATTAAATGTGGTATACAGTGGTCATGGTAGTAATAAATGTGGTATACAGTGGTCACGGTAGTAATTAATGTGGTATACAGTGGTCATGGTAGTAATAAATGTGGTATACAGTGGTCATGGTAGTAATAAATGTGGTATACAAAGGTCATGGTAGTAATAAATGTAGTATGCATAGCTCTTGGTAGGAATAAATGAGGTATCAATGGTCATGGTAGTATAACATGTGGTATTCAGTGGTCATGGTAGTATTAAATGTGGTATACAGTGGTCATGGTAGTAATAAATGTGGTATACAGTGGTCATGGTAGTAATAAATGTGGTATACAGTGGTCATGGTAGTAATAAATGTGGTATATAGTCTTAGTAGTCATGGTAGTATTAAATGTGGTATACAGTGGTCATGGTAGTAATACATGTGGTATACAGTGGTCATGGTAGTAATAAATGTGGTATATAGCCTTAGTAGTCATGGTAGTATTAAATGCGGTATACAGTGGTCATGGTAGTATTAAATGTGGTATACAGTGGTCATGGTAGTAATAAATGTGGTATACAGTGGTCATGGTAGTATTAAATGTGGTATACAGTGGTCATGGTAGTATTAAATGTGGTATACAGTGGTCATGGTAGTATTAAATGTGGTATATAGTGGTCATGGTAGTATTAAATGTGGAATACAGTGGTCATGGTAGTAATAAATGTGGTATATAGTCTTAGTAGTCATGGTAGTATTACATGTGGTATTCTGTGGTCATGGTAGTATTACATGTGGTATTCAGTGGTCATGGTAGTATTTAATGTGGTATACAGTGGTCATGGTAGTATTAATTGTGGTATACAGTGGGGATGGTAGTAATAAATGTGGTATACAGTGGTCATGGTAGTAATAAATGTGGTATATAGTCTTAGTAGTCATGGTAGTATTAAATGTGGTATACAGTGGTCATGGTAGTATTAAATGTGGTATACAGTGGTCATGGTAGTATTAAATGTGGTATACTCATATAGTGGTCATGGTAGTATTACATGTGGTATTCAGTGGTCATGGTAGTATTAAATGTGGTATACAGTGGTCACGGTAGTATTAAATGTGGTATATAGTTGTCATGGTAGTATTAAATGTGGAATACAGTGGAAATGGTAGTATTAAATGTGGTATACAGTGGTCATGGTAGTAATACATGTGGTATACAGTGGTCATTGTAGTATTACATGTGGTATACAGTGGTCATGGTAGTAATAAATGTGGTATACAGTGGTCATGGTAGTAATAAATGTGGTATACAGTGGTCATGGTAGTATTAAATGTGGTATATAGTGGTCATGGTAGTATTAAATGTGGTATACAGTGGTCATGGTAGTAATAAATGCGGTATATAGTCTTAGTAGTCATGGTAGTATTACATGTGGTATTCAGTGGTCATGGTAGTATAAATGTGGTATACAGTGGTCATGGTAGTATTAAATGTGGTATACAGTGGTTATGGTAGTAATAAATGTGGTATACAGTGGTCATGGTAGTATTAAATGTGGTATATAGTGGTCATGGTAGTATTAAATGTGGTATACAGTGGTCATGGTAGTAATAAATGTGGTATATAGTCTTAGTAGTCATGGTAGTATTACATGTGGTATTCAGTGGTCATGGTAGTATAAATGTGGTATACAGTGGTCATGGTAGTATTAAATGTGGTATACAGTGGTTATGGTAGTAATAAATGTGGTATACAGTGGTCATGGTAGTAATAAATGTGGTATACAGTGGTCATGGTAGTAATAAATGTGGTATTCAGTGGTCATGGTAGTATAAATGTGGTATTCAGTGGTCATGGTAGTAATAAATGTGATATATAGCCTTAGTAGTCATGGTAGTATTACATGTGGTATACAGTGGTCATGGTAGTATTAAATATGGTATTCAGTGGTCATGGTAGTAATAAATGTGGTATATAGCCTTAGTAGTCATGGTAGTATTACATGTGGTATACAGTGGTCATGGTAGTAATAAATAAGGTATTCAGTGGTCATGGTAGTAATAAATGTGGTATATAGCCTTAGTAGTCATGGTAGTATTACATGTGGTATACAGTGGTCATGGTAGTAATAAATATGATATTCAGTGGTCATGGTAGTAATAAATGTGGTATATAGCCTTAGTAGTCATGGTACATGTAGTACTAAATGTGATATACAGTGGTCATGGTAGTAATACTTTCAAAATACAATGGTCATGGTAGTAGAAAATGAGGTAAAGAGTGGCCATGATAGTTATACATGTGATGTACTTTGGACATGTTAGTAATCAATGTGGTATGCAGTGGTCATGGCAGTATTACAATGCAAGTGTCCTGTTACTTGTGCAATGGAATATCATCAACAAGTAAGTGGACTTAAGAAGCAGCTTCAGCCACATGCAATGCCAGGTTATAGACAAAGCTATGCACTATGCCAGTGTTAATAGTGTTAATAAGAATGGTATGGAACATGGTAGTCATTGCGCAGTACAAGATAATCCCCTACACTACAAACAAAACATCCAATCAATTCATAATTTAGAAGAGCAAAAGGGGGCTCATATAGAAAGCAGACAAGTACAAGCATAACTAAATATTAACACCAGCACATGAAGTTCTATCCACCAAATATGGAAAGATCCATAATAAACAAGAGCTGTCGAAAGGACAGCATTCTCCACTATTCAAAGTCAATTTTAAACAAGGCCGCTGACACTTCTGTCTCACCAACCATGGTGCCAGTGCCAGTTCATTCACAAGGTGAAATCTTAATTGTGGAGGTTAATAGGTGTGGTGACTGAGGTGAGCGTGTAGAGGGTGGTCAGTAAACATATATACCAAATATCAAAGCAAGACCTTCAATACCCCAGAAAAAATATGAACTTGAAGAGGGTGGGGAGGGGAAGTGAAGTGTTACTGAATAGGGAAAAAAATACAGAAATAATACAATATCTAAGATGGAGTGTGTGGGGGGATGGGAGGGGTTCAGGGGAGGGGATTGGGGAGGGGCTGGAAGAGAACAGGATGCAGACATGGTAACTGAAGAGAAACCAAAAAGCATAGAATAACTATTTGTCTATCTGGGGTGATGATGGTGGTGGTGGTGTAGGAGTGGGGAAGGTGTGGGGATTATGGGGCTAGTGAGATTTACAGGCTTGCCATTGTTATTGAATGTATGCAGTCAGTTTTATTGAAATATATGAAGCTGCTTAAAAACTTTTAAATGAAACTCTAAGTTGAAAAAGAAAATATCATCTGGCTAAAATGAAATAAAAAGTTATGAAACATGTGTCTGTAAGTGATGACACTTGTTAAGCTCCTTTGACAGAGATATATGGCTGGTGGGTATTGAAATAAATGGACTTGCCAACAAATAAAATAAAATAAATTCTAAGTCGGAAATAGGCTACACATTTTCTAAAATACAATACAGAAACTATTTATCCAGAAAAAAGGGCCATAATTTTGGTAAAATGCAATACAGAGCTATGGAACATGTGTATAAAGCATCAACGATTTGCTGAAGTTGTATTAATAATTAACAATCACCTATTGAAATAAAGGACTTGCCTAAAAACTTTAACCAGAATTTTGAAGTCGAAGAAAGAACATAACTTTGCTTAAATGCAATACAGAGTTAATATGGAACATGTGTCTACTGGTGCCCTTGATATTCCAAGCTTTACTGAAGTTTGGTTGATGTACGACTTTCAGTTGTTAAAATATATGGACTTGGTAAAAAGAACTTAAACCAGAAATTCAAAGTAATAAAAGGGCCATGCTTTTCTTATTCTACGAAAAGTAAAACTTAGAAAAAAAAAAATATTCTGGCTTCCAAGTTGAGGGAAAAAAATAATCTGGCCAGTGTATTAGGCGAAATAAAAATCCCGGCTTTAAATAAATGAACCCCCCACCCCCAACACACACACACACACACCCACTCCCGACACACACCCTCCTGAAATCAAAATAGTCGGTCCCTAATGGTTTTCCTTTGTTCTTATCCACCCCCCCCCACCCCCCCACACACACCCTCCTGAAATCAAAATAGTCGGTCCCTAATGGTTTTCCTTTGTTCTTGCTTATGATATAATTTTCATAAACCTGAAGGTCTGAGCCTAAACCGTGCTATAAATGTCGATATATTTCAGCCGTGCTATAAATGACAGATTCGGCAGTTATACCATTTACGCGCGCGCAGTTGTAATTTACACACAACCTGTCAATCAAAACGATTACCAAAACAGCACTCCTTGACATTGTATTTGCCCAATAATATACAAAGGCGATTGGCTGCAATAATCAAAACATGGGTCATGTACATGCCGCGTAATAATGCTATTTCTTGATTGGATCGAGCTGTTATTTTTACTGAAAACTGCAACGCCCTAAAACTTCTTGCACATGCGCAGTTGGATAAATTGCTCTGGTACAAAACATTTATAGCATATTTTTCTCGTATGCGATTTATACTGCACTTATGCGATTTATACTGCACTCTCGGGCCTGCGGCCCTCGGGCAGCAGTATAAATCGCATATACTCGAAAAATTATGCTATAAATATTACGTTATATGACAATCTGTGTATTATTGAGACAGTTTATCATATGATGTAGAAAATACTATATGTAAACGTAATGTCAATGAACTTTTAGCGAGATATCTCCTCCCTCCATAAACAACAACACAATTTTTACACGTTTTGCTAGTTTCTGAATAGATATCACTAATTGGATTTAGCAACATAATTGGAGGTACATATTCAACATATATATCGGTCTAAATCATCTTTGCTCATCATCGCTCTTCTGATATTATGTAACAAAATGTTAACCGTAAAATACCTAATAATGCCCGCCGATTCTACAATCGTCTGGAGCTGCTATTCTATGTTGATGTGTGTTAAGATCTACGGATACATACTATTCTCAACAAGGCCGTGCTGATGCACATACGAAGTATGTATTTCGGTAAAATTCTCAATATATTACTTATCTACATAGATCGTACTTATGTTATTTTTTATACTTTTAGTACAATAAAATTGTCTGATTTGCTTCCTTTTGAGCCTCGTGTCTGACCTTGTAAATACAACGTGACTTAAAAAAAAAAAAATGGCACATACTAGCGACCTATATAGATATCAGCACATCTAAGGCCTGATAATTGTGTATAAAAGACTGAGTATTGCCTAGTGACAGTCATCGTCATATCTTCAGCTGAATAGGTAAGTCCGTGTGCCCTCTGTCTATCTGTCAGTATATGTGTTTATGTCTCTCTCTTCTCCGTCCGTCTATCTGTCAGTATATGTGTTTATGTCTCTCTCTTCTCTTGTCTCTGTATCTTTCCTTCGCGTTTTCTGTTTCTGCATGCATGCACCTCTTTCTATCTCTATCTCTCTCTGTGTCTGTCTCTGTATCTCACTTTTTCAATTATTGATTTAGTGTAAAAGTTAAATTTGTAATTATGTGTACGGAGTCTGCTAGTTTGCCTATGTGACTGAAACATATATTATTGCATTATATAAAAAAAAGAGACATATGTGTTGCTACTCCGGCGGCGGCGGCGGCGAAGGCGAGAGCATCAACATTCAAGTTTTGTGTTTAGGTCATTTTCTCACAAACTGTATGCACTAGACCTTTCAAACTTTGCTTATAGTTGTATCTTGGGTGGTACATCACAACATGATAAAGTAAATGTGGAAGTGACCTTAACCCTCCAAGCAAAGGGCAGATAACTTAATAATCTTTACGTTCAACGTTTGCGTTTAGGTCACTTTTTCACAAACTGCATGCACTAGACCTTTCAAACTTTGCATATAGTTGTATGTAGAGTGGTACATTGCAACGTGACAAAGCAAATGTGGATGTGACCTTGACCCTACAAGCAAAGGGCAGATAACCTTATATTGTTTACCTTCAACATTTGCGTTTAGGTCACTTTCTCACAAACTTTATGCATTAGACCTTTCAAACTTCGCTTATAGTTGTTTCTTGGGTAGTACATCACAACTAAACGTGTCAAAAAGCAAATGTGGATGTGACCTTCGCCATCCAAGTAAAGGGCAGATAACTTTAATTGTTACATTTACATGACTTTCTCATGAACTATAATTATGCACTATATGCTTTAAACCTTGTTTATAGCTTAATCTTTGTTTATAGCTTAACCCGGAGCTAGAGGGCGTGAGCGGTAGCTTGCATATTTCACTACCGTTCATGAACAGTCTCAATCAAACCGAGACTGCAATATTTTGTATGTGTCGTGTTCGGCCGTTTCCAAAGGTCCATTATCATACTCTACTATATAGCACAGTGGCGTTGCTTGTGCAGTGTGGCGGCAGTAAAACGTCTCCCCGCGCCTGCAATCAGGACTGTTATTCATTCGAACTTTGGAGATCGCTGAGCCCGATACTTATATTTAGTTATCGGTGGTACATTTTCTATTGCTTTTGTTTTCTTACTTAATTTTCGATTCGGTGGTTCCACTACTCCGATAAAAGGCTCTGGGTATTGTTTAACCACTCATAGGATATGTTGTCTGCTTTTTAATTTAGTCTTTTGGCTGTTACTTGTGATATGCAGGCCTTATAACTGCTGCTCCAAACTAAATTCCATTTTGTTTATTTCGCTCTTCGGTGCATAGTATTTTGTTAGATACTGGGACCATACGCCGCTGGACATGGGGGAGGAAACTCTCTATGCCCACCGCCATATGCATGCCATCTTCGGGATGGTTAAAAGTATGTACTGTTGATTTTATGAATATTGAGTTCTGCTCAACCCGGGGCTAAAGGGCGTGAGCGGTAGCTAGCATATTTTACTACCGTTCATGAACAGTCTCAATCAAACCAAGACTGCAATATGTTGTATGTGTCCTGTTCGGCCGTTTCCAAAGGTCCATTATCAAACTATTTTAGAAGACAAAAAATTCTATTTTGACATAGTTGTGTCGTGGGTAGTGCATCTTTTTGGACGCATGGATTTAATCTATGATCTTGACCTACATTTTGGAGCTGATGACTTTGTTTGATTTTTTTTTATAGAATGGCATTTTGTTTTTAAACAAATGGACTTAAATGTCACCTCAGCAAACTGTAAACTCCATTGTTTTAAGTTATTAAAATGTTTATAAACTTTCATTTAAGCATCATTTATCTTGTATGTTAAGTCCCGCCCCCGTTAGGCGAGATATGTGAATCCGCGGATTTCTTGTCTTATATGTGAGACTGATCAGTATACTTATTATTTATAATTTATTATTATTATTATTATTATTATTATTATTGCTTTGTCACTTTGCAATGTTATTATTATTAATTATTATTATTATTTTTTTTTATTATTATTATTTTATTATTATTATTATTTTTTTTATTATTATTTATTATTATTATTATTATTATTATTATTATTATTATTATTATTCCTTATTATTATGATTATTATTATTATTATTATTATTATTATTATTATTGTTATTAATAAAGGTCCATAATTTTATTATTATTATTATTATTATTAACGATGATGACGGTGGTGAATTATGATAAAACTAATCTAGGAAATGTTAATCTAGATTTCAGAATGAAGCTGACTAGCGTCCTGTTAGTTTTTTCGCTGTTAATAAATGGTAAGAATTATTATTACAGATTGTTAAATTAAAAAAACGTATACTCGTATATCCGGAAATAACAAAATACAGAGCGGTATTCACTGTGTACGTATATCCAGAATACTGTTATAATAGAATGTTGTTACTAGTATACTCGAATTAAACATTTTCATTGGTTAAATTTCACCACTTGATTATAGTGTTACTTCTTTTCAAAATCGCATTTCAGACATTTTCATTCTCCCCCTTCCCCCCCCCCCCCCCCCCCCCCCCCGCGTCCACTTCCCCTCCCCTCCCCACCTCCCCTATTATCAAGGGATTATTATATATATCATTGAAGATGGATATCCCCCGCCCCCCCCCCCTCCCCCCTTCCACCCACACACCTATTATCAAAGGATTGTTTATTATATATATAATTGAAGATGGGTATCACCTCGTTTTCATATGTTCTGTTTATGATCGTAAATACGCAACTACATACCAAAGACACGCAAGTGCCTTCAGATTAAAGGAAACTTTTAAATTATACAAACGAAAATGTTTTAAACGAATTGGCTACATAATTCACAAAAAAAACACCTTATAATAGAGGAAATGAGCTACACTATGTTGAGTGATCCACGTTACATGTAAAACCTGCTATAAATATACATATACCTTATATTGATATAATATATCGTATTGTTCGGGTGTAACTTTTCTCCTTACTATATAACATACTAATATATACATATATAACAAGATAAATACTTAATTTGTTAACACTGTCTTTGTCTATATGAGGTCAATCTCTAGCTCAAATGTCAATTTCAGTTAAATGTATGCAAGACAACCCTCTAGCAAGACTTGTGTTGAACAGATAGAGTACGGTGGTATTAATCTATTGCACCATGTTTTAAAGCAAAAGCATGTCTCACAATATTATAACTGAAAATTTGAGCTCGATATTGAACTCAGGATTGAGATATGTAGTGAAAGCGATCAATGTGTACTTCGAAACATTATTAAATTATGCTTGCCTTCATTTATAGGACTGGCCGCCGTCGAATACTTCAGTTGGCATGGTAGTGGCAGTACATCGAATTCGGACATTAAAAATACTATCATCCAGCAATTCCATACCGGTACTAACAAAGCATTTGGCTGGAAGGTACCCGGTGATTCCATGAGTTTGGTAACTGACCCATTGACACATTCCGGCCACGTTCTAAAAGTATTCTATGAATCCGGTATGTATTTTAGAATATCAATGTTGAAATTCACCAACGACGTTGAATATGAATACAAGACACATCCGTTTGAACAATGTTTTACTGACTGGGCGGAGTTACTGGTTTAACAGTTTAATAATTGGGCGGAGTAACTGGTTTCACAACGTACTAAGTGGGCGGCGTTATTGCTTTCAAGGGTACGCATCTAAGTAATTAATGAAGGGGTGGCGATGGCCGAGTAGTTAATGTTTATATTTACTAAATCATTGTATTGTTTGATTTCTCAAAATGAACCGTTCTTATCTGGTACTGAGTGTAAATAAGTGCTGGCTAACATCTGACAGAAATACTGCAACCATGATTTACTTCAGGGACTCGAACAAATTACGACACACACAAAACATCTTGCAGCAACCACGGCAGTAACTACGCGTGCAAAAGAGGTGCTCAGTTTTACGGTATGGACACTGACCTTTATCACCGCAGTAAGACGTTTGCGGCGCTCGAGTATGAGGTAGTTAAACTGGTGCATACTATCACAGACCTAATAATAAATATATTGGACACTACGAAAATTATCTAAATTTCACGTGGCACAGTGCAACAAATTCACAAATTATTTCCCAATTTTAAACAGACATACCATGAACAGTTTTATAGATACACGTTTCAATCATATCAAATCCCATCACAAATTTAATTTTATTTCCAATGGTAGTATGTTTCTTTCTCTTGCATTTAGAGCAAAAATGGAGTTTGACAGAAACTTTGACTATGTCAAAACCTTGATTTTTAAGAGAAAAGCGACAAATGATGACATTTTGAACTTTAAACATCTTTTTATACAATTTTTTATTTTCAAAATAAGCATAAATTATTATAATCCCATTTTGCTATTCACTATGAATCTTTCGAATGTATTCTCATCAAAATAGGTGAATAATTGAGAGAGGAGATAGAAGGAAAAGTTAAGGTGCCACGTGATATTTTGGTTACTTCATTGGTTAAGATAGTAAGTTTCGTATCTGTTTATTAATATGTCTGTGATACTATTATGACAGGCTATTTGGTCAATACTACTGATCGATAAACAAAGTGTTTCATTTAAACTTGTTTTTAAAGTTCTTCCATTATTCCAAGTTTCGTCCGTAAAGTTAGGCTGGCGGCTTTAAGCCAACGTTCACGACTGTTCATTTAGTATTTCATTGGAGTTCGAAAAACTATGATATTAAAAATTAACGCTCTTCAACTGTTAAACCTAAACAGGTCTTTATCCAGAAACACTAATATATGTACGTGTACATGCTTACATGTATGGTGTTATTAAACGTAACGTATTACTGAATCGTCGACACAAATACATTCAGTACAGACGTACTGATATTGGTGTAGGTGATGAAGGCCTCTCTATGTCGAAGATTTGAAGGGCTGTGTTAGCACATTTTATACTTACATAACAATACATAGTCCCTTTGGGATAACAATGCAAAGTAAACAGGGATATTCACATCAACTATGTCTTTGATCACTTCGTTAATCGTTCGTTATGTATAAATGATGGCAGTCACATGATACAGTATTTAATGAGGATGTAACACCCCCCTCCCACTCCCCCGAGTACTGAATATTCCTTATTTTAGAGACCGAGTACTGAATACTATTTACTCCGGACAAAAATTCTAAGTATAAAATTACAAAGGGCAATAACTCTTATTTGAATGATGACCTAAAACATCAAAGAGCCGGGATCTGCTAGATGAATGAAGGCCCAATTATCAAAAGTAGACATTTATTTACATTTTATGACTTTTTTTGTACATATTTGGTTTTAAAAATACATTTTATGAGTACTAAACACTAAATAGTATGTTGTGCTAGTACTGCGTACCAGGCTCGTGCGTACTGAATACCGCCTAAAACGCCCTGAATACTGCGTACCAAAAGGGGTTGGTTCGGGTGGGTCAGCCTCTTTAATTATAACGAGACGACGCTCATTGGCACACGTGACTATTTTAAACTGCGTCAATAAATGCCTTATTGTTATTGGATAAAATTGTTTGCGTATATATCGTAATAGCATGGCTATATTTTCTTTATTCAATTGAAAATATTAAACTAGAGTGCTCCTGCGCCGATCATCGTCTTGTTCTGGGGAAGGGAGTTAATTATATAGAACTTCAAGGATGGATTGTTAGAAGGAGTTGTCTAAATCGAAAAGAAATAGAGAAAACAAGAAACGGTGGCGAGACTAATATCGTAATTATACTAGTCATATATCCAGCCAACAACAGTTTCATGTTGATATGTAATTGTAAGCTCTTACTGTATTCTTTCCTTCGTCCACGGGGACTGATCACATAACTTATCATAACGTTATTCTGGCAGTAGGTTTTATTTACTGTGTTATGGGGCAATTGCAGTTATTACCACAAGACCGCAGTGCAAAATGCTATAGCTATTGTTGGGAGGTGATCAAGGACAGGGGTTCATGCAGTATCAGTATGTTAAGGAAGATCACTGTAATTGTGTTTTCGATCTTTATTACAGGTCCTCTTTCCTACCGGATTTGAATTTAATGAAGGAGGCAAACTTCCAGGTTTATATGGCGGGTCAATAGATGGCTGTAAAGGCTGCGTTAAGGCAAGGGACGATTGTTTCTCTGCGAGACTAATGTGGCGTGCAGGTGGCCAAGGCGAGGTCTATTCCTACCAGACGTTCGACCAACACGACGGTTGGGATTCCTGGTGCGCTCATTACAGCTCGAACCACAAACTTATCTGTCCAGATGACGGTGCCTCACACCCATGCGGCTTGGAAATAGGGAAAACTTCTTCCGGCGGATTCTATTTCTCCACTGGGAAGTGGCATAAAATACGTCTAGAAGTAAATCTCGGAAATGCTGGAGCGAATGGCAGAATCTCGTTGTGGGTTGACAATGACTTAAAAGTAAACATGAAAAATATAATCCTCCGAAAGTCATCAAGCATTCACGTTGAGGGGCTATTATTTTCGACGTTCTACGGCGGAAGTGGCGAACACTACGGCAATCATGGAGATACCAACGCCTACTTCAAAAACTTTAGAATATCCGATGAGAAGATGTCCGTTGGTGGGGAATATCTAGTGGGCTAACACTGCTATTTCAGGCGTGCATTTTGGGGTCCAGGGATCATGCTGACAAATAATACATAAACAAACCTATTTCCATTTGAGAACGGTTATTAAAATGTGATCCTAAACCTGGTACTTTATTACCATTGACACGGAGTGAAATAAAAGAATGTTCGATTTCATTTTACAATTATAGTTTAGTTCGTTTAATTCCAAAAGTTAAACAGGAATATTGGCCCTGTTTTCAAAACAATTGTTAACTTTAACAAGAATTAAGCTTAATCGTCGTTAACTTACTTAATTTTGCGTTAACTAACTATTAGTTAAAACTGATATTGTTCAAAGCTTTTAAACAGCCCTGTTAGTTAACTATTCGTTAAGGTTTAAAGGAAACGTAAATATAAAATTCCATTCCCACAATGCACAATTCAGAACTTCCTGTTGACATCATGAGGTCACCATGAAATAATAATAATATTTAGCAGACTGTAATTTACCATATGCTTGAACAATGCTAATATACAAACACTCATTTTCTTAGTTAAGTTATTTCCAATCCAATGATGTATTTTTTGTACGATTGTGTTTTACAATGTATGTTATCTACATGTATCATGTAGATCTAGGTCAATAGATATCTAGGTCAGTAGATATGCCTAACTATAAATTGACCATAATTTCTAAAATATTTGACCTAGTAATAAAAACAACTATTGATTTGGTTATTAATACATATACCGAAGTTAAATGTAATACATTTTAAGGTTTTTTTAAGAAAAAAAAAATGAACTAAGGTAAAACCTTAAAGCGAACTCAATAGTGCCATTTCAAACAAGTCATTACTTTCAACATATTGTCGTAATTTAGGAGTTTGATTAAAAAATGGTACTCATTTGACATTTTAAAATATGTGCCATATAACTGCATACCGTAGAACTAACTCGTACTCTGTTGAATACCGTAGAGTAATCAGGGAACCAGCTTACTAGCCATTCGGCGGATAAATCTATAATTAGCAAGAGGCGTATAGGCAGTTTCAAATCCAGTGTATTTATGTCCATGCACCCACCATAAAAGTAAATGTACGGTAATTGGTATTGTTTAAAAGAGCACACTGGCACTGGAATGAGCCAGACACACGAACGTATGTAAAGCAATTTTATGATTAAGTTTATGTCATTATTTATATAAAATCACTATTGACTATGAAAATATTTGCTTTCGGGAGATTTGTGGCAGGAAAGTGGTACAGACCTATCTGGTTCTACTCAGAATACTATATAAAAAAAATAATTATTTTTTACAATTTCGTACCTAAAAGTTAGAAAGAAATATATAGTCCAATTCTATATTCTATAGCTTTATTTCTACATGCTACCAACAATAATGATGAATTATTTTTTTACAACAGTTACTAGTAATGATAGTGTCTCTCTCACATAACTACTGATCTCTTGTTTCCATCTAGCAAGTCCAGGTAAAAAAGCCACGAACAAAGAAAACCCTCCCTTTTTATAAGGTCCCTTCCAAATAAGAGGTTAGCATGGTCGTAAATATTAGCATGCTAACTCATCAATCTTATAGCATCTACAAATAAGGAATGCTTTTTGGTTTTTAGATTTTTTTTTATTGGTCATATTTCTTACAGAAGTTCAAAAATAACAAAGATAGATAAAATAGCAATGCAAAAACTGAGTAGATCAATGTTAGTAGCATCATGTTTATGAATACACATCAATGTATCAATTACAGAGTAACAGCTATGTTGGTGGATCCTATCTAGACTTCTTATCGCTTTATTATAGTTGTGATTTTATTCTTAGCATTGTTATAAAATTTTCGAACTAAATACATAAAACAATATATGTTGAGTCTACATAAGATCCATCAACTACATTTAATATTGAGAAATACAACTAAGAGTTGAGTATATGCTTTAAGCAATCCCATTTTTTTGTAATGATTTCCGATTTTTTATACGCGCACATATATCTAGAATAAAGTTCAACATTTTTTTCTTGCTTTAATTTTTCAATATATGGATTCAACTTTGGAGTAACACCCTTAACTTTACAACAATATATATAGTATTTAGCTAATATAGCACAAGTATACAAACATTGGTTCTCAATTGACATATTAGTAATAGTATTCAAAAGAAAGTTCTCCTTTGTTAATATAAATGTCAAGTTACATTCTGTATGAAGATGTTCCTTTAATCTAAGCAAAAATGTTTTAACAACTGCACAATCGTAAAATAAATGTTTATATGTTTCTTTACTTTCGCTACAAAAGGTGCATAACTCTGTTTCAATAAGTTTACATTTATATAACATTGCATTCGTATAAATAATCCTGTGTAAAAATTTGAACTGAAAGTTCTGCATCTTTGTATCAAGGATCTGGAATGGAGTTGAATAAATTATTTCCCATTCAAGCATAGTTTCCGGTTTTATTTCCGTTTCCCATTTTATGATAGCTTTTTCATTTTTAACAGCTATTTTTTCAATAAGCAAATTGTAGAAAATAGCTGTTATCTTTTTGTTTCCTTTAAGAATTTTCGTGTATTTGGTTTCAGGATTTTCAAGTTTTCTCTGATTTGCGATAGCATGTGTCCATTGTCTAGGGATAGCGTTTAAAACTCCAAAATAATCTAAGAAATGGGTATTTAAATTGTACTTTGTCAAAAACTCCTGATGGCTTAGGAATGAACAGTCACCTTTCACTAAATCATTAATAAAGAATATGGATTGACGGATCCATGACTCTTTAAGGAGCATTCTATTATTTACCTGGATATTATCATTGTTCCATATGCTTTGAGAGAGAACTTGTTCAGGGGTTGTGGGAGGCAGATCTTCAATGTTAGCCCATTTGCATATTAAACTTTGCCAAAAGATATTAAAATGTATTGCTATACGTTTCAATCCAAGGGGTGAAATAAACAGAAATTTATCTCCTCCAAAACGTTCAATATTGTCCAAAAGTAAGGTTTTCCATTGCGCCTTATAATTCACATCACATATTTTTTTAAACCATGTCATTTTAAGTGCATCACAAAAAGATGCTACGTGTATCATTTTTATTCCTCCATTTTGTTTCTCGTTAATCATAGTTTTCCTTTTTATTTTGTCTCTTTTTTCATCCCAAATAAAGTTGTAAAATACAGTTTCTATTTCATGTAATATTTCTGTAGATGGAGTGTTAAGTACAGTAAAACACTGTATTAAAATAGGAAGGGCCAACGATTTTATCACTGTAACTTTCCCAATTATTGTTAATTTTCTAAATGACCAATCTTTTAAAAGGTTTTTTATGGATAATAGTTTTTGTTTTAAAATTATCAATTGTCATATCGTCCTTATTTAGGTCATACACTATTCCTAATAATTTGAAGTTCCCCTCATGATTCCAAAGTATTGCTTTTTCAGTAACTAGTTCCTCACCACAACCCCTTTTAGCCCCGAACCATATTGCTTGTGTTTTTTCATAGTTAGCTCTCATTCCAGAACAACCAGCAAATTGTTCAATGACATTCAGACATGTATTTAATGAAATTTCATCTCCTGAAAGTGTAAGTGATGAATCATCTGCATATTGGTTAATGAGATATTCTGATCCATTATATTGAAATCCTTTTATATTTGGGTTCATTTTTAAAGCAGCATTTAATAGTTCTACACACAAGATAAATAAATATGGAGAAAGGGGGTCAAATAAGGAATGCTAACACATAAATCATTTAGCATTAGCATTAGCCTGGTTCATAGAGCATCTCCCAAATAAGGGATGCTAACCCATAAATTATGACCATTAGCATTAGCCTGAGTTAGCCCTGTAGAGAGATATACATCTAGATGTATGGTGCTAACCGAAGACAGACGTAATATCCTCAGTAACCAGGCTTGAATACTGGTACCTGTACACAATTACAACACTCCCCTCTCCCAGGCTTAATAGTCCCCATTAAAACCTTAAATCCTTCTCTTTTTACAAGAAATCAGTACCAACATTTACACTTAATGAAAGAATGTCAAATTACATGTTTAATACAGTAATAATCAAAGTTGTCTTGTGCAGAATATTCTTACAAAATAAAGCATGCAATATATAGAGTAAATGAGTAAACGTTTACATTTAACGAACGCAAATTCTTTGTAACATGCATTAAGCTTTACTTGAAATGAATAAACAGATTTGGTGTATGTTTAAAGAATTAGAACAAACATCTTAAGAACAATAATAAACAAAATCCATGGTATACGTTGCAATGTTTATACGAAATCCTCAAGGCATAAACTTGCCACACTAGTAAACTGAGTCCTAATTCTGCACATTTAGTCCCTACACATAATTGTTCTCTGTATTTTTAACACAATCACACAAGTGTTCATTTTTGGTTCCATTCTCACTATGTCCTGGTGCCATTTAAATTGAATGAATTTTTTTAAGTAAAATAACATGTAATTAATACACAAAATGACATTAATGATCTTATAAAGATTATATAATTTGGCACAATATTTCGTGTATTAAATTATTGTTAATGTTATCATAGTGATATCTGAAAAGGGAAACTATTAGATAAATTCAGTATTTTGTTTGAACAGCACTATTAAATTCCCATTTAGTGAATATAAATTCCATACTTTGCGATCACACTTTTAAATTCCCATTTAGTGAATATCGCTTGTAAATTCCATACTTTGAGAATACCTTAATTAAGACACATCACAACTTGGTATAAAATATAAAAATATATTCTAAAATATAACTTTCAAGGTTATTGGGTGAACACAATATTCCAAATCCATTTATTCCCACAGAATTAATAGAATATTTTGGCACTACAAAAACAAAGAATATAATACAGGCTAACCGTCCACTCTGTTCAAGACTCAATCACAAAATGACCCTGACATTTCCTTTTTCATCATGAGTTCTAATGAACTTTCTTTGTCCATAAAAGCTTAATGACAGAAGTTTAACAGTAGTCCTATCTTAAGTTTGTACTGTCAATATTGAATTGATTTATGTTGAACTCTCAGTCTCAAATTTACTGTTAGTTTCCATCTTCAGGTGTTTGGAACTCAAAAGGGCTGCTTACGGTGACTTGACATGTTTATGTTTCATGGACCAGTCTGGCAAGCTGTTCCCATATTATGGTTTTCAGTCTGTCATGGTGCACAACCTCTGCTTTTAAAGTTGGCACCTTTCTTATCTCAAACCAAAGGTCACTTATTTTCCTGTGAACAATGTATTGTCTAAACATAAGAGCACTTATTCTGGTGTCATAATCCCGTTTCTGCCGTTTTGCGTGTTTTTTCCCAAAGTCTGCCTTGCGATGTCATACATTTTGCATTTGTCTATGTATGCCTAAGTGTACTCCAGTATTTTAGTATTGTGCTGAGACTAACACTTCTGTTCTCAAAACTCGAGGAAAAGTTATCCCTCTTAACCCTCTTTATTGATCATAATGTATCTCTGTATCTCTTAAATAATACACCATAAATCAATTCCAACAAGTCCCAATGTAACCACATATTTCGCACACTGCTGGGAAATAACCTGCAATTGTGTCCATTGGGGTCGTTTACTGTCTGACTTGAGCCACTTAACAACAGGAGCAATATCAGGATCTTGGTGTTGAAGTTTTGTCATTCTTTCTGGTGAATAGTTAACTGTACAGAAATCTTTCAAGCTGCCTGATGATGTTTGGGGTGCTGCATTTTTGGACAATGAGCCACCAACTTTGTCAGAATGTATGCCATTTCTATTCTGCCCATTAACGTTGCTTTCACGAGAAATTAAATTGCTGTCATATAATAATCCTTTACTTTCAGAACACTGTCGGATACGCAATTGGCTCAAGCCACAGCGACTAAATTCCTTGATTTTAAGTAATCCATTGTACAATGACACACTGCAATCCCACGTTTTTACAAGAAGAAGTTGCAAAATAAGGAGTATCCAACTCCTTCATAATTGACCTGACCGTAACTTCACTGGAAATCCTTGCAACTGACGATTTGTCCAATCGTGCAGTCCTCTGCACACTATCCTTTTCAAACAAGGGAACAACATCGTCAAATTGCGCAAAGTCTGCACCCATTACTCGGTGAATTCCCAATAATGTCCACTCAACGACCACTGTCAAAACTTGACATTTGACAATCATCTTCTCCAAGACACAGTTGACAGTACACCAACAGAAACATTTCAAGCAAATTATTCATCAAACAAAAATTCATTTGTTAAAAACAAAATCCTCTTAGGAGGTTTGACTCCTTCGATCTAGTCTCTGATGAACATAATATTTCGAAGTACAGAAACAAATCATACATGTGTAGTCCATTGTTCATCAATCGTAAAGTTCGTTTAAATGGAGTTGTATTTAAGGGTTTGTCATACTTATTGATAAACACTATACACTTTCCATTTGTGTCTCTTGTAGTCATATTGAGTGTCATATGACCAAAAATAAACATCATCTAAAGTTTCAAGTTCTAAACTCTGACCTGTGTTTAAATTCATGTTCTGCAAAAATTCACCTTCAGTGCAAACAGAAGTTGCTTTTGTTTCAAACGAACATTCCGAAACTATACTCAAAGTCCTATCTGCAAAGTTTTGATAAAATAATTTCCTCTTCAGAATTGTGTTAAAGTTTAGATCGCGCCGCTGCCACCAGTTTTTACAATTTCGTACCCAAAAGGTAGAAAGAAATATATAGTCCAATTCTATAGCTTTATTTCTACATGCTAACAAGAATAATGGTGAATTACTATTTACAACAGTTACTAGCAATGATAGTGTCTCTCTCACATAACTACTGATCTCTTGTTTCCATCTAGCAAGTCCAGGTAAAAAAGCCACGAACAAAGAAAACCCTCCCTTTTTATAAGGTCCCTTCCAAATAAGGGGTTAGCATGGTCGTAAATATTAGCATGCTAACTCATCAATCTTATAGCATCTACAAATAAGGAATGCTAACACATAAATCATGTAGCATTAGCATTAGCCTGGTTCATAGAGCATCTCCCAATAAAGGGATGCTAACCCATAAATTATGATCATTAGCATTAGCCCGAGTTAGCCCTGTAGAGAGATACACATCTAGATTTATGGTGCTAGCCGAAGACAGACATAAGGTCCTCAGTAACCAGGCTTGAATACTGGTACCTGTAAACAATTACAACAATATATTGTTTACAAGTGTGAATGACATTATGCTTGAAAACGATTTGCTTTTCCAGAGCTTTTGTTTAAAGATATTGTGTTTCACAGGGAAAATATTGTCGGGGGGACCCCCTCCCCCACCCACGAACCACACGCCCCGCCCCCTTACACACTAACCACAAGTGACCTTGTTATCTTTGTTAAACTTGTTAAAAAGTTTATCAAAAGAGGTTATGACCCTATCATTGTGAAACGTACTGCGTGCTTGGTGGTGGACCCTTTTACAGTTCGCCACTATGCTTTCCTCTTTAATTGTACGATGACCGGACAGGCTCTGGACCCTATGATGACGCCTACCTAAAGCCCATTGGGACGTTGGCCTTTGATGTTTGTCTATGATCTTTCTTGTCATGCCCTTAATGGTTTATTCTCTTACTGCTCTGGCTTCTGCCAAGTCATTGAGTACCTTCATTGTGGCTTTCTAGGCTATTGTTTTTTTGTATTATATTTACACGAGCATATTTGTGTTTTACTTATATTGCCTGCTGATGCTGCCTTGTTGGTTAGAGATTAGATCATGGCAGGGATTTCTTTATTTACACTGTCCTGTTTTAATGGGATGACAGTAGGGTAAGTGTGAGGTTTGGTGCACCCTAGAACCGGTTTAAACCCCCAGTGGCCTACTTTGCCACTGACCGTTCCAAGGCGGTAGCCCTATTGTCAACCCTTTTGTGTTTGTGATGTCGTTTACTTTTATTATTACTTTTGCCTTCTTGTTTGTCTGTTTGCATGTTTGTTTCTGTGTTTTGTGGTTGACTGTCCTCCTTGAATGCTACTTTCCCTGTCCGATCTTTTTATATTTCTTTGTTGATAAAACAGTATTTTATATTTTTGTTTTTGATTTGTGAGATGGGCATATTGTGAACATATTGTTGGGGGAGGGGAAACGGGGCGAGGTACACCCCCAAATCCCAGCACAAGGGACTTGACAAATATTATTAGCAGAGGCATACTCTCTTATTCCCGAGAGTAGATCTAACATGGAAAAAAAAGATATTTAAAACAATCCTAAAAAGTTGAAAAAATCAATTAAAAATCAGAGGAGAGGAGGGGTGTGTGGGTGGGTGGGATAAGTAGAATTTTACCTAATTTTTGCGAGCATAAATTGTCTCTATTCCTGACAAATATCGCTTGTAACGAGCACTATTTTGGTCCAAATATTAAAAAACAAATGGTAGGGGAACACCAACTCACAAACCCTTCCCCACTGGGGCGCTTATTAGGAGTATGTTGAAAACAGGCCGTGCTACGCTCCTGAATAGTTGGATTCTTAACAGGGACATGGGCGAACATTCCCTGTCTGGAAAAACACACACACAAACACGTTTTCTTTTTTTATTCTGCCAATTTCCCCGTAACGTTTTCGTCGACTATTTCATTTATAATACGTCACGTCTCTACTCGTTAGAGGCCAGTTTCCGTCCAAGCCCAGTTTCCGTCATTCTCAATTAAAAAACGTTTTTACACTGCAAATTACTTACACGATGTCACTTATTGTCAGACGTTTATAACCGAATATTGGAAATAGGAAAAACAATCAAAAAGTAAATAAGCGGTACAAAAACGAAAGGGATTTCTCCGAAAAATGTGTTTACTTCCTAATATGGCGTTGGGGATGCGCGCGCATACTGCCGCATAATAAACTATTAAAAAAAACACACTGTAATGACGTCATATTTTTATCAATCTACCGTGATTATATAGTTTAACCAAAGAGAAGCAACTCGTACAACCTGTATCTGTTTCATTTACACAGAGTTACCCATCTTTACTGTGTAAATGTCGTCGTTGAACATTTTACATTGACGTTACCATGCGCATTGTTATAACGATCGAGGTGACTGATGGAACAATGCAAACATACCATTTTTACAATGAAATTGTTGAACAGAAGTTTCTAATTCATAAAAGTTTAAATGTATCTTGACCTAGTTGAATCTATCACTCAATAAAATACATGAAGGAAACTGGGCTTGTAAACTAAATAATTTCTCCGTTTTAGTCTATTTATAAAATGGTCACGTGCCACTTCGATAATTTATATAAAACAAATTTCCAGGAAGAGGTAACCTAATAGAAAATAGAGTAAAAATTGTCAGGATACATAGATTTGTCTGAAAAATTAGTTTATGTTTACATAAGTGACGGAAAGTGGCCCCCGACGAGTAAACGTTTACGTTCATGACGTCAACATTCTAAACATCGCCAAATGTTTCAGAAGGAAAAAAGGTCATTCGTGGGTTTTCGTCTGCCTTCGGCAGCCGATGATATATATTTTTTGTAAATGGAAATAACTTAACGTTCGAAGAATATTTAATTAGCATCTTAATATAATTATATTGTCGAGAATGGCTAGACTACAATATGATAACATGCATTTGTTTTTGATTTCCCGTCTACTCTGATGATGACATCATTGAGACGTTACGATTTCTTTATTTCCAACCGCAACGAACGGGACAATTTTGGCTTAATAATTGGGTGGGATGAGCACTCGAGTGCTAATTCGGTTGACTGGGGAAATTATCATACAGTCCAGCGATAAAAATGAAGGACCATCCGAACAACTGTGTAACACTTTTTTCAGCCCATCATATCTGAACCGGGTATACATTTTTTTCAGTATTTACGTACGTTACTGTAGAGCGAACGCCTCGGCACGTTCGTGCCTCGGCTGAGTTCGCTAATAAGAACAAGGCAAAGCCTCAAGACGGGCGAAGCTAAATATTTTAAAATAGATCTAAACGATGTGACGTAGGGTTAGCATAATACCCTATATTTTAATGCACATTGAACTGAACGGAAAAGAAAGAATGATTATTCGGCCTGCATTTGCATGTTTGTTACACTAGTGCAACATGATAAATATATTTCCCACACAGGAAGTTATGTAATAAATAAAAATATAGATTTCAAGTCTCTGGATCTCAAATTTCAATTAAACTGAACAGTGATAGACATACACATTCAAACTGAATGCAATTCATAACTTTCACATGATATCATCAAAATAATTTGACCAATCAGTGATCAATGAAATAAAATACCTCAACATTATGGTAGGGGTTTATCGTTCTTTAGCCCTTTATAGAACTAGTTTGTAGTGATAATAATATTAAAAGCTTTATTGTTTGTATACATCTATGTATATTCTTTTGGGGCTGTCTGATTTTAAAACACCAATATGGATACATTTAATTTAAATCATGGTCCCTCTATTTTAACTTTTTATATAGATATTGAGGATAAAGTCCGAGTAAACACGTTTATTTTCACCTACTGAATATCTTGATCTACCGGAAGTTGACCGGATGTGAATGTTATGAATTAATCAATCAAGTCTGTGCCATTTGCAACTTGCCATCATTTGCAGCTAGGTCCAGGCTGTCTTTGTTCCAGAATTTTAACATTGTGTACTTTGTTATGAAGGATGTTTTGCTAATGAAAAGGTTCGTGACTATCATGTCACCCACATTGCAATATTAACTTGTTTTAAATTACTTTGTATTTAATAATAAATAAAGGCAATTAGCGACTGCAGTGTCACCGACCTCCAAATATGGTATGTAATAGTGATATTGAATCACCCACCATAGAATGAATTTAAGTTAGTACCTAAAGTCCTTAAATTCACTAGATAAAGTAAAGGTTAGCCACTATCCCACCTCCAAATATGTAATCATATTAATTATTTAAATATGTTTAGTGTCAATAATAAATGAAAGATTCGCGACTGT
This sequence comes from Cyrtodaria siliqua, assembly GCA_037043455.1. Classification (NCBI taxonomy): domain Eukaryota; kingdom Metazoa; phylum Mollusca; class Bivalvia; order Adapedonta; family Hiatellidae; genus Cyrtodaria; species Cyrtodaria siliqua. Next base: position 23,189 of record JAWPHD010006095.1, read on the forward strand.
CTTGTCACCCACCTCCAAATATGTAATGCTATTAATGTGTGGTAGAACATAACTCAACGCCCATCACAACTAGTAATCATGATGGTCTCTATTTTTGCAAAATGTTTTCAAAATCTAAAATTGCCCAAAGACGAACACAACCTACAAACATAATAATGGTGCCATTGCTTCTATGAGTGTTGAAGAATGTGTGAATGGTTAATGCAGAAGGGTAAATCTCAATGGTATGGCATTGCCACAGATGGCAGTTACGAGTAATGACGAAGAGGATACATTTGATCTGGGTTTGATTATTTTGGTTAGACAAATAGGTAAAATATCATCCGAAGAATATGAGCAACTATTTTCGAAATATTTTGATTAAATAATTGTCTACCTATAATTACACATGAAAAGCAAAGAAGAATTAGCATCTGCATTTGAAACGCTTGACAGAGTTATGCAGGATAAGGGATAAAGTTAAGGATATATCATGGGAGCAGTGCATTACATATTCATCTGACAATACATCTGTAATGAAAGGGAAGCACAGCAGTGTTCAGAGAAGTATTAAGGACAGCAAGCAAGCGGAACATGTTCTAAACCTCTTACCTAGAATGCTTTCAATGGAAGCCTAGGCATAAATACTACAAGCCAATTCCATAACGAGCAATGCCCTGAAAGCTTGTCAGGAGGAAAAGGAAATGGAGAAAAAAGCCATGTCTTAAAAACTGACCACAATTAGTCAAAGTAGCAAAGAATATATGGTCCTAGTTCATGTTATTACCACGGTTACAAGCCAACACTGTTAGAATGCCTCCGGACACCACTAACGTGTGGCCTTCAAATAATTGTGGCCCATTTCCGAAGCCAAATCATGAGAGAAAAATAAATATGTTGCTGTTCATACATTATTTTGTAAATCATTCACGTTTAAACACCATTTACATTTTATTATACATTAGTAGACATCAAGTGTTTCAATTTGAAACCAATATTCAGGACTTAAACTATTATTTTTTTCCAAAAATGAATACATAAATAAATCATTAAACCATCAGAAACATATACTTTACTCCCTGGAAACATCAACACACTCATGCATCACATTTGCCATCACTTTTCAACCGGAAAATAACTGGGAATCTACCGGGGAATAGTATCACCCGAAGTTTGACGTCATCACTTAATGCGTATGTGACCATACTCGATTTGTTTACAGGAAGTATTAATATAATGTTATATTTCTGTAATTAAACGTATCAATTACGCTTAAAACTCAAAATGAAGACCGAAACCAAAAAACAGAAAAAATATAAACGTACGAAATTGACTGGTATTCTTTGTTTGCCTAAAACATTGCCCTTATTTGACGGCTGCTGTCCAGCCTACGGATTGAAAATGGCGGCGCGAAACCTGACGAAAAAAAAATATCGCATAGTATATTTGGAAAACAAGTAAGTTTTGATACTCGCGTTACTACAAGAGTAATGTAATGTAGCCTAACATCGACACCTTCCCAACATTGACACTCCAATATAATCTCTCTTTAAATTTGTTTTAAAGGATTTTCTGATCTATTACATCTTCACTGATCAGTTTCCTCATGTATGATGTGATCGCGTACCATTTTGAGTGTTATTATCGGAAGCTACGGTTCTTAAACTTTACTCGCCGAAAATTATCAGTTGAATTAAGATGAGTGATGAGTAATGTTTTTTAAATTTTCATTGAATTTTATAGATGTAACAATTTCTCCAAGATGGTTAGTTCCAAATTGACCAGTAATGTGTTTCAAAACATTGCTTAAAGGGAATGTTATTACACCCCCCCCCCCCCCCCCCCTCCCCCTATAAATGAGTAAATATTCGTATTTATCAATATTCCATGTATGGTCATTTAGAGAACTGTGATGTCATAGCTCGAAAAATGGCGGCTTCCATATCCGTTTCAAAAGAACCTTAAAACGATCATATCTTCCTCGTTTATCATCCGATTTTGATAATTCTTTCACCCTTTTCAAGTTTTTCAGAAACCTCAATAATAAAGATTATTTAGCTGTGTCGCTGTATTCCCTTTAAACATATCTGATCTTGTCCAAAAAAAATTGAAGGGTGTCGAAAATAGGAATTAATATTGTATATAACTTTCTTATTATCGACACCTTTATAACACATATTCGTTTAAGATAGTTTTGAACCAATAATGAGATTTCGGAAGAGATACTTCAAATGTTCCTTTTATTATTCGTTTACCATTTTCTATTTGTGGGTGAGCATATGATTCCTTTTGACCATCACCTATATTAAACAAACTAAAATATCCTATACCAATGTCTGTATTTGCAACTGTATATGTAAGGTCTGCTTCAATTACATAACGCCCGGGTTTTACAAATGTTGCACCACCATTAGCTTTTGTAGCATATTCTGAGTTTCTCCACTTTTTATAAATGGATTGGTTACAAGAGTAAACGCCCCGAGAAAACCATCCGACTTAAATTTTCTTCTTTCGATTTTTACTCATCAAGTATACCAAGAAGTGCTGTGTGTCGACTATCAGCCTTTTGATTATACTCTTTAAGAAAAGCGATTTCATTATCACAAGCTTTGCTTCTTTCATCCTGGGAAGCTTTCAATTGCCTTGAAACATCATCAATAGCAGTTTCTAGTTTATTAGTGTCAACCAGTTTGTTCAGAGCAGCCTCTAGAGTCTTGCTGTCAACCATTTTCTTTTTGATATCTTCAAACTCTTTGTTGATATCGCCAACGTTAGTGTTTATCTGTTCGTTTGATATTTTAATTTGAGTTATTTCAGTATCAAAATCAGTTCTCATTTGTTTTGAAGCATCAGCAATAGCAGTTTCTAATTCATTATTATCAACCATTTGTTTATTGATTTCTTTAATTCGCTCATTAATACTTTCAACACCAACTTGTATTTTTCCGCCTAACTTTTTATAGAGATCGCTATTTTCCCGTCCATCTTTTTTCTTTTCTAGCTCTTTTAAAGTATCACCCTAAAGTTTTATTTCATCTTTTAAACCATTTTGAATTTCAATCATTTTCTCATGGTTTGCTTGTAACTTTGTTTGTATTTGACTTAGTTTATCATCAACACCTGTTGTTAAATGTTTCATCATCTCTGGAATGGTATCAATATTAAAATCACGTATGTCCTTTGTTATTCTTCTCAAAGTAAATTGCTTTGTTGCAGCATCATCTGCTTTGTCTGGATTGCCAACATTGGTAATTTTATTATTGTCCATGTTAAGATAACTTTTTAAAACGTTTTCCTGTTTTTTTTACCCTTGTGAAGATAATTAACCAGATGTTTCTGTTTTACATACTCAGATAGCACAATACCAAAATGTGTAATATTAACGCTGCCAGTACTCACTTCCTCGCCAAGATCATTAAAAAGTCCCATTATATATCATAAAGAATTAGATTAAATGTCACCGTTGAAGTTACGCTTTACTAACTTCCTCAGACGATCAAGATATAAAAAGTCATACTGTTTGTCAGTTGCTTTTTTGTAATGATCTTTACTTACGTCTTGTTCTCTAGAAAGCACGTTTATTTCATTTATACTTGGAGTTGCGAAAAAGAATTAATGAGAACAATTTAATCGGATGTCTTTGGGAGTTTTGTAATAAGATTGCGATAAATAAAGTACACAACAAATGTTGTGTCTTCCCTGGATGAAATAATTAATAATATCGTTTTGGTTACGCTCGCAAACATAATCGTCAAAAATAACTATCTTTTGAGTCCAAAAAAAATCAGAGTCCAAATCATTCACAGGGATAACTTCATCATTTGAGCATTCTAATATGTCTTCGACTGGAATTTTATTCTTATTAGCTATTTCTTCAAGTTTTTGCAATAAGACCTGATTCTTGGACTGCTCTAATTTTTTAGCAAAAAAATAAATCTTGTCATAATACACTCAAGGTTTTAACAACATGTGAACTAATGTATTCGTCTTATCACAACCAGAATTACCACAAATTAGTATTCTAAAACAACAGTCTGGCATAAAGTTCCATATCTGTTTGGAATTACTGTTTTCTGTCTTCATGTCATAGCTTGGAATTTCCATTATAATAATACTTGGATAATATTAATATTGTCTAACTACTATTATATATATCTAAAGTTTATTGTGGAATAGCGAAAACCATCCCATATGGTAAAAAGCTTGGATCAGAAGAAGAATGTTTCAAAACTAATCAAGTCAGATAGTATGATTTGGTTAAAGTATCCAAGAATGTGCAAAAACCAAAAGAAGCAACCTCATCCCCTTTGAGAAAAACACCAACACGATTTGAATTTAGTTTTTCAAAAAATCCGGGTAGTCTTTCAACTGTAAAAAACATCCTAATGAAGTTTATCTTTCAGGGTTAAAATAGTAGGTAAAGTGGCCAATAAGCAATTAAAAAATGCAGAAACAGAGAAGGAAGTAACACAGCTAAACGACAGATTTGCGAAAATAGCAAAAGAACAGCAAAAAGGCTAGAGATAATATTGCTGCAATAGAAAATAAGCCGCCAGCTAAAAAAGCAACCAAGCCCCCGGCTAAAAAAACAAGAGGTCAATGACCTTGAAGCTCTACTGATTGATTTTGATTTCAGGAAGTAGTCGCTACATCTGGCGGCCATCTTGAATTTCCGGCCGACCTGAAATTTTGCTAGGATCAATTAGACATCAAGAGCAACATTCCTGTGAAGTTTCGTGAAAATCCGTCGAGTAGTTTCAGAGAAGTAGTCGCTACAAGTTTTCATTATATAACTCCATGTAAACAAAGATGGCCGCTGACAGCCATGTTTAACATTGAATCAAAACGATTTTTGACAGGGACCAACATCATGTCATGCTGATCATTTTAGAAAAAGTCCCATATCAATATCACTTATAGTTTTCAAGAAGTAGTCGCTACAAACTTGTATTTTTAAAATCTATTTTTAGCTTTGGCGGCCATCTTGGATTTCACATCAACATGAAATTTTGCTAGGATCAATTAGACTTCATGGGCAACATTTTTGTAAAGTTTTATGAATATCCATCTAGTAGTTTCAGAGGAGTAGTCGCTACAAATAAAAGTTTACGGACAGACGGACGACGGACGCCGCACCACGGCATAAGCTCTGCTGATCTCTGATCAGACGAGCTAAAAAGAACCAAAAAGCAAATAAAAAATAAGTAAAGTTTGTGCTTAATATGATTTAACTTTTCTTAAGTTATCCTAATTTATCTTATTTTAATCTAACTTTATATTATACATGTCTTTGTTAAAATGGAAAGAATTAGCAGATTAAATGAAATCATCGAGTAATCTTGTTAAAAAAAAAAAAGAATAGAAAAAGGAGCTAGTCGTGATTTATACATAGAAATATTTAAACCTGTAACTAGCGAAATAAAAGTTGGCAACACAGTTAGCTACTCTTTCAAAAATAAGTCAGCAATTAGCTACTCTTCCGGCAGCTATAGACGAGGAAGTACAAAAACAAAAAGCGTACCAGGGAATACCTGTTATTTGCCAAAGAGCCTGGTACAGTAAAATTCGATGGTAATTTTAATGTCGGTATTAATGAAGCTGTGATAAAAGCATATAACTTTCCATTACCAATGGAATTAATCGGAGATGCAGTACTCAAGGTTGAGTATAATTTTGAACCATTGCTTGCAGATGTTTCTAATAAAATCGATACAATTGGACGCTACATGGGTACCCTATCTAAGCAGATAAAAAAGAAAAAGATGTAACAAAAAAGCAGCATATGAGCTAGATAGACAAACTCTAACAGACGAGTCAAAAGCTTTGGTAGATTATAGAAGTAGAATTAATGAAATAATTTCGTTAAGCCAGGGAAAGGATTACAACAAAATAAAAATTCCTACAAAGTCAGCAAAGATGGCCACTATAGAATGTTGCAGATTGATTTACCTAAGCTTGTTGGTCATCAAAAAAAACTAATTGCTAAACAAGGAGAAGCAGTTGTGCTAGATCTAAAAATTGCAACAATGCTTTACAATAATAAAAAAAAGTATTCAAAGCTGTCTCAAAATGCGTTTAAGAAACTAACAGAATTATCTGGTTTACCAATTCATAAAGGTTCGTCAAAGTTCAAAAAGATTTTAGGAGGTTGTGTTGATGTTGAATATTACAACATTCCTGATGATTTGGTTAATAATCTGGAGTCAGTATGTGGAAGTATCGAATCAGGAAATAATAGTCCACAGTTAATAAATAAAGGTATTAGCATAATTGATGAATTATTAAAAATAGGTAATATATCATCTGGAGAACATGAGCAACTATTTTCTTAATATTTTGATTAAATTATTTTCTAACTGTAATTATACATGAAAACCAAAGAAGAATTAATTGCCACTTGACTCGACTGGTGGCTGCATAAAGACGCAGTTATAAATTGTGTGGTATTATAAACACAACATTACAGATTGTCAGGGGAATAATTGGTTGTGGTGCTGTTCTAGCATTAGTTTCAACAATTCCTGTTTTCATGGCTGCAGTTGGTGCAGTTCCTCCAGTAGTTGCTGTTAAGAATAGCTGAAACAAATACTTTGTTGAAAACACATCATTGAAGTGTTAAACAACATCTTTCATATGTCCACACAACTATAGGACTAGAAAATGACGAAGAGGTAATCAGAATTGCCTTTAATAAAATGTTAGAAATTCAAAAGAATGATAACTTTACAAAACCTCTGGAAATGTATATCAAAAAATTCAAGTTAAACGGGTATGACATCTAATCATAACTCTTTTTCAACTTTTTTTCCAAATCCTATCATACTTTTCTCTAGTAGATTTTGTTTTAATCGATTTTTTTCTTTTTTTCTTTATTAATATTTTAAATATTTTCTGAAAAATGTATTCAAATTTGATTGATCTTTTTCGACCCTCTATAGTATACACCATCTTTACAATTTTGTAAAACAACTCTTCAAATCGTTGTCTTTACGTAGGAGATAAATTATATTTCATAAAATGTTTTTCTAAATGATATTTTCTGTGATAAATACTTTTCTTTAGATTGTAATTATAACCTGCAATGAGATTATAACCATTGTGAGTCCCACAATTAAAACAGATACGTTCATTATCAAAAACTTCACAATTATCGTTACAATTCATACATGCATGAGTACACTTGTAGCAAAGCTTGGTTCCAACACAATATTTGCAGAGATTCTTTTTTTATTTATTACATAAAATAAGATACAATCTAAACACACTTCGGAAAAATCAATAATATCCAAAACTATTTTACAATATTTGCAATTCATTATATTATAATATAGCATTATATTTTAAAGTTAAATAAATAAAGACTTAAAAATACATATCATGGAATATTATAAATGGAACGTGTAGAAAAGAAAATTAAAAACTTCAAGGAAAATCAAATGATGTATGCTCAAATAGTTAACTTTGAAAATATGAATAAACTTGACAAAGATTTAATAGTTTTTGCAAACTTTAAAGATCTGTCTGAAAAAAATTATAACCATGGCACAACAAATCAAATTACCTTGGAAAATAAAAAAGAAAGATAGGTTGCATGCTTGCTATGCTTTTGTGAAAAATAACAATTCAATCAGCAACTCGTGGTTTTATAACTGAAGATTATTTCATTCTTTAGTACTATCATCCGAGCACGTTAAAGAACCATAGGAATCTATTCGATAATAAGAGTAGGGCAGGTTCCCGGATTCCTATGTATCCTTCCCCTCTCTCTGGGGCGGCTCTAAATAACCTGTACTGTGTTGATGAGCCGTTAAACAACATTCAATTCATTCTTTAGTACGGCATTTTGTTAGATCGGGGATCTGATATTGTTGTTTATGCCGGTTAAATAAAAATAATATAATCTAACAAGGGAACAAATATTTTACTTCGAAATAATTAAATAAAATAATTATGGGCTTACAAAAATCCCAGGTAATAATATATAATGAGTATCCAAGAAATTAAAACTCCCAAAAACAATATAGCAAAGTTTTTAAAGTAAATGTTATGTGATGAACTGCTCACTCAAAATTTCTTAAAACGGAACTAGCACAAACGGGCGGTTTTAAATTAAGTGTTGATTTAAAACACACTTTTAAAAAAATATCGATGGGAAACAAAGAAACTGGCGCTACAACTACATATAAAACATCTTACTTTAGTTCTAAAGCGGCAACAATATTATACGAACATGAAATTGTTAAGGCGTTGGAAAATGCACGTCAAGAAATTGTAAATAGAGTTGGAAATTGGATTCAGATGGGAAGTGGTTAGCAAATTGGAGAAAAAAATGGTTCTGTAAAACATGCTTGCAGTGCTTTATATCAGAAAGGGTGCTAAAAAGCATGAGCCTGATTGTCTTTCACTTAACGGAAAACAAGCAATAAAAATGCCAAAAGAAGATGAAAAGGTAAAGTTTAAAAACTATGATAGGCAAATAATGGTTCCGTTTTTTATCTATGCGGACTTTGAAGCAATAACCGAAGATATTTCTTCAGCTTTTAAAAATCCTAAAGAATCATAAACAGAAGCATATCAAAAGCATACTGATTGCTGTTATGGGTATAAGGTTGTTTGTTGTTATGATGATCAATATACAAAACCAGATGTGACATACAGAGGACCAAATGCTGTTTATAATTTTCTTTTTAAAAATGACAGAAGAAGAGGAGTGGTGCAAGAAAACTATGAATACACATTTAAAGACAAAATTGGTTATGTCACTGGAAGAAGAAGAAAAATTCCAAAAATCTAAATCTTGTCGTACTTGTGGTAATGGTTTTGTAACAACTCTCAAAAAAAGTGACGCTGGTCGTACAGTAGCATACGAAAACTCCATCAGAAAAGTCAGGGACCTTGTCATATAACTGGCAAGTAGAGAGAAATACCTGTTGTGTTTCATAACTTAAGAGGATACGATCCCCACTTTATAATGCAGCACTTCGGATAGTTTAAAAAATAAACTAGAAATTGTTATTGTCCATGGGACAAAAACGTATGGCTCCCCCACTCGCCCGAACAGACATAATTGACGACTCTAGGTCCAACTGTTCTTTATTGATCTGAGATCGTTTTGATATTCAATATCCCTGTGACTGTATCTACTATCTGTATCAGTAAGGCCACATAAAAAAATATGTGTGGTTCAAGGAACCCGACCGACCCTATTTTTTTAAAGGGCCGACCCTAAAACTTCTTATGCAAAAATTGAAAAAAATCAAAAAAAAAAATCAAAATATAAAAAAAATAAAAAAATAAAAAAATAAATAAAATTAAAAAATATTTAAAAAAAAATATCATAAAAAAATCTAAAGTAAAAAAAATCAAAAATCAATAGGGGTCATCTACTGGTCATGACCAACCATCCTTCCAAGTTTGAGGACCCTAGGTCCAACCATTCTCTAGTTATTGATCGGACATAGTTTCACCGCAACCTTGACCTTTGACCTAGTGACCCCAAAATCAATAGGGTCATCTACTGGTCATGACCAACCATCCTTACAAGTTTGAGGACCCTAGGTCCAACCATTCTCTAGTTATTGATCGGACATCGTTTGTGACACAGACAGACCTACGGCCTTGACCTAGTGACCCCAAAATCAATAGGGGTCATCTACTTGTCATGAGCAACCATCCTTCCAAGTTTGAGGACCGTAGGTCCAACCATTCCCTAGTTATTGATCGGACATCGTTTTGATAGTCAATGTCACCGCAACCTTGACCTTTGACCTAGTGACCCCAAAATCAATAGGGGTCATCTACTTGTCATGACCAACCATCCTTCCAAGTTTGAGGACCCTAGGTCCAACCATTCTCTAGTTATTGATCGGACATCGTTTTGATAGTCCATTTCACCGCAACATTGACCTTTGACCTAGTGACCCCAAAATCAATAGGGGTCATCTACTTGTCATGACCAACCATCCTTCCAAGTTTGAGGACCCTAGGTCCCACCATTCTCTAGTTATTGATCGGACATCGTTTTGATAGTCCATGTCACCGCAACATTGACCTTTGACCTAGTGACCCCAAAATCAATAGGGGTCATCTACTTGTCATGACCAACCATCCTTCCAAGTTTGAGGACCCTAGGTCCAACCATTCTCTAGTTATTGATCGGACATCGTTTTGATAGTCCATGTCACCGCAACATTGACCTTTGACCTAGTGACCCCAAAATCAATAGGGGTCATCTACTTGTCATGACCAACCATCCTTCCAAGTTTGAGGACCCTAGGTCCAACCATTCTCTAGTTATTGATCGGACATCGTTTGTGACACAGACAGACAGACCTTCAGACAGACAGAAAGCACAAAAACAATATGGCTCCCCTACCACACTTTGTGTGGGCGAGCCATAATAAATGTTATACCGAATAACATGGAATAGTACATGGCGTTTATGTTAGGAAAAGGTTTAGTGTTTATTGACAGTTTCCAGTTTATGTCTCAATCATTAGTGAAAAACATTCCTTCATTTCAGTATACCTCGCAAGAATACTCTGGCGACAAGTTAGAAATAATACAAGAGGGCCAAGATGGCCCTAAAACGACCACCTGAGTACTGGTACATTATCGAACTTATTTGAAATCTTACGGTCATATACAATCTGTGATTGTTCAAGAAATGTGGGCTCTGTTGTGTATAACAACATTGATATAGACAGTTTAAGACTGACAAAGTTTACGAACTGGGTACGAACTGTGCACCACTTTTCGCAGATTTGCTTTTATTTTGCTATGAAAGGGATTTCATGTTGAGTCTTTCATCAGATACCCAGGCAGATGTTATTGAAGCTTTTGACACCTCTCGGTATTTGGATGACATACTGAACATTGACAACCCTTTCTTTCCAACTATGGTTGATAATATTTATCCTAAAGAACTTCAGCTTAATAAAGCTAATATATCTGATAATAACTCTTATTTTCTTGATTTAGATCTCTCGATTAAAAATGGTGAAATAATTAGCAAAATATATGACAAGAGAGATGATTTTAATTTTGACATTGTTAATTACCCCCACTTGGATGGGGATGTTCCCGAGCAACTTCTTATGGGGTGTATGTGTCTCAACTTATTCGTTTTTCAAGAGAGCTTGTACTCTAGTTAGTACTTTAATATTCGTAATCTTTGTATAACTAAAAAGCTACTCAATCAGGGTTACCGTTACCATAAACTTCGTAAAACTTTTGCAAAATTTTATTATCGTAACCCTGATCTTCTTTCCAAATATAAAAGTAATTTAAGAACTCTTCTGCGACAAGGACTATCACAACCTGAATTCTATGGTTATGTGATTTACAAACTTCGTAAGATTTTTTGTCATGATCACTTTCATACTATCTTTGTTAAAATTGTTAAAAAGTTTATCAAAAGAGGTTATGACCCTATAATTTTGCAACGTACTGCATGCTTGGTGGTGGACCCTTTTACAGTTCGCCACTATGCTTTCCTCTTTAATTGTACGATGACCGGACAGGCTGTGGACCCTATGATGACGCCTACCTGAAGCCCATTGGGACGGTGGCGTTTGATGTTTGTCTATGATCTTTCCTGTCGTGCCCTTAATGGTTTATTCTCTTGTTGCTCTGGCTTCTGCCAAGTCATTGAGTACTTTCATTGTGGCTTTCTGGGCTATTGTTTTTTTGTATTATATTTACACGAGCATATTTGTGTTTTACTTATATTGCCTATTGATGCTGCCTTGCTGGTTAGAGATTAGATCATGGCTGGGATTTCTTTACTTGCACTGTCCTGTTTTAATGGGATGACAGTAGGGTAAGTGTGAGGTTTGGTGCAGCCTAGAACCGGTTTAAACCCCCAGTGGCCTTTGTTGCCACTGACCGTTCCAAGGCGGTAGCCCTATTGTCAACCCTTTTGTGATGTCGTTGCATTTTTTATTACTTTTGCCTTCTCGTTTGTCTGTTTGCGTGTTTGTTTTTGTGTTTTGTGTTGACTGTCGTCCTTGAATGCTGCTTTCCCTGTCCGATATTTTTATCTTTCTTTTGGTAAAGATCAAATACAAAATGAAGGTGCTAGAGAGTAACACCTTGGGCAGAGCCAAATGTGACCCCAGGGCTACATGTAATATATGAGAGCTGTGTGCTTTGTTGTTTCAGAGAAGATTTTTTAAGTTTTTCCCTATACAAGTCTATGTAAAATGTGACCCCTGGGGCGGGGCCAAATGTGAACACAGGGTACCCTTTTGAACAAACTTGGTAAAGGACCATAAGAGTATAGTAAATGCAAAATATTAAACCTCTGGCGCTTGCAGTTTCAGAGAAGAAGATTTTTTTCAGTTTTTCCCTATACAAGCCTATGTAAAACTGTGACCCCGGGGCGGGTCCAAATGTGACCCCAGGGTCACCATTTGAACAACATTGGTAGAGGACCATGAGCTTATCGCAAATGCAACATATTAAATCTTCTCTGAAATTGCAAGAGCCAGAGGTTTGTTAAAGTTTTTCCCTATACATGTCTATGTAAAACATGTGACCCTTGGGGCGGGGACAACTAAAGAACCCAGGATCACCATTTGAACAAACTAAGTAGAGGACCATAAGCTGATGCTACATGTAATACAGGAGAGCTCAGTGCCATGTAGTTCCAGAAAAGAAGATTTCTGTTTTTCCCTATACAAGCCTATGTAAAACTGTGACCACCGGGGCCGGGGCCAAATCTGACCCCTGGGTCACCATTTGAACAAACTTTGTCTATGATCTTTCTTGTCGTGCCCTTAATGGTTTATTCTCTTGTTGCTCTGGCTTCTGCCAAGTCATTGAGTACCTTCATTGTGGCTTTCTAGGCTATTGTTTTTTTGTATTATATTTACACGAGCATGTTTGTGTTTTATTTATATTGCCTATTGATGCTGCCTTGTTGGTTAGAGATTAGATCATGGCGGGGATTTCTTTATTTACACTGTCCTGTTTTAATGGGATGACAGTAGGGTAAGTGTGAGGTTTGGTGCACCCTAGAACCGGTTTAACCCCCCCCCCCCCCCCCCCCCCCCCCCAGTGGCCTACTTTGTCACTGACCGTTCCAAGGCGGTAGCCCTATTGTCAACCCTTTTGTGTTTGTGATGTCGTTTGCTTTTATTATTATTTTTGCCTTCTTGTTTGTCTGTTTGCATGCTTGTTTCTGTGTTTTGTGGTTGACTGTCCTCCTTGAATGCTACTTTCCCTGTCCGATCTTTTTATATGTCGTGGTAGGGGACCATAAGCTTATAGCAAATGCAAAGTATTAAACCTCTGGCTCCTGCGGTTTCAGAGAAGACGATTTTTTAAGTTTTTCCCTATACATGTCTATGTAAAACACGTGACCCTTGGGGCGGGGCCAAATATGACCCGAGGGTCACCATTTGAACAAACTTGGTAAAGGACCTTAAGCTTATTGTAAATACAAAATATCAAACCTATGGCTCTTGTAGTTTCCGAGAAGAAGATTTTTTTGATTTTTTTCTCTATACAAGTCTTTGTAAAACTGTGACCCCCGGGGCGGGGACAAATTTGACCCCAGGGTCACCATTTGAACAAACTTAGTAGAGGACCATAAGCTGATGCTACATGTAATACATGAGAGCTCTGTGCCTTGTGGTTTCAGAGAAGAAGATTTTTTAAAGTGTTTTCCTATATATGTCTATATGAAAAACATGCAAAATCTCAATATACAAACTTTGGACCCCCGGGGCACGGCCATTTTTTACCCCGGAGACTTCATTTGAACAAACTTGATAGGCTAGGCGTTGGCGAACATTTTAAAAGAAAAACTGTTGAAATCTGTCCAGCGGTCTTTCAGAAGAAGATTTTTTAAGGTTTCGACCATATATGGTAATGGCGGCCATCTTGGATGTCGCGCTGACCTAATTTTAACAAATCTAACAAGCACTCATCTAAGGATCATCCACGTGAAGTTTAGTCAAAATTGCGGTTTTTGAGGAGAAGTTATTTGAAGCAAAAGTTTACGCCGGACGACGACGACGGACGGACGACGGACGAAGAGTGATCCCAATAGCTCACCTTTGAGCTAAAAACAAGAGGCCCAAGCGGGCCTGTGGACGCTCTACTTGCTAACGTATTAATGAGGCAAAATATAGCATTTTTAACTAAATCAAGAGCCATAACTCCTCTGTTACTGGTCCGACTAGTTCAACATAGAGCTAAAAAAAAAAAAAATTAAATATAAAAAGAAGAAAGTCATAAAATCTGGTAACGTTTGGCAAAGATCAGATGCAAAATGAAGGCCCTATCGTAAGACGAAGCAAAATGTAGCATTGTGAACTAAATCAAGGGCCATATCTTCGCTGTTACTGGTCCGATATGAATGATTTTCGAACTTGTTCGAGCTTTCATTGATATTAACAATCTGATAAAGTTTGGTAAAGATCGGATGAACAATCAAGCCCCTATCGTCTTAACGAGGCAAAATATAGCATTTTTAACTAAATCAAGGGCAATAACTCCGCTGTTAATGGTCCAATCTAGCTGGTTTTCGTAAATGTACGAGCTGCCATTGATATTAACAATCTTTGCAAGTTTGGTAACGATCAAATAATAAATGAAGGTGCTAGAGCGTTAACAAAGCAGAAAATAGCAATTTTCAGAAAAGACAAGGGCCATTACTCCGGTGTTACTAATCCGATTTGGCTGGTTTTTAAACTTGTCCGAGTTGTCATTGATATTAACAATCTGTGCAAGTTTGGTAAAGATCAAATAATAAATGAAGGTGCTAGAGTGTTCACAAGGCTTACTATGGCATTTTTCAGCAAAACAAGGGCCATAACTCCGGTGAAATTATTTCGATCTTGCCGGTTTTCGAACTAGACCGAGCTTTCATTGATATAAAGACACTGGCAAAGTTAAGTAAAGATCCGATTAATATTGAAGGACCTAGAGTGTTCACAAGGCAGAAAATAGCATTTTCCAGAAAAAAAAGGGCCATAACTCCGGTGTTACTGATCCGATTTAGCTGGTTTTCGAACTTGTCCAAGCTATAATTGGTATTAACAATCTGTGCAAGTTTGGCAACGATCAAATAATAAATGAAGTTGCTAGAGAGTTCACAAGGCAAAAAATAGCAATTTTCAGGAAAAAAACAAGGGCCATTACTCCGGTGTTACTGATCCGATTAGGCTGGTTTTCGAACTTGTCCGAGGTTTCTTTGATATTAATAATCTGTGCAAGTTTGGTAAAGATCAAATAATAAATGAATTGAATGTTGTTTAACGGCTCATCAACACAGTACAGGTTATTTAGAGCCGCCCCAGAGAGAGGGGAAGGATACATAGGAATCCGGGAACCTGCCCTACTCTTATTATCGAATAGATTCCTATGGTTCTTTAACGTGCTCGGAGGATAGACCGATACACGGGACCGCCCGGTTTACGTCCCCATCCGACGGACGAGGCTAAGGAAAAGTGTCTTGCCCAAGAACACACCGACGAAATAATAAATGAAGGCAATAGAGTGTTCACAAGGCTTAATATGGCATTTACAGCAAAACAAGGGCCATAACTCTGGTGAAATTATTCCGATCTAGCTGGTTTTCGAATTTGCCCGAGCTTTCATTGATATAAAGATACTGGCAAAGTTTCGTAAAGATTCGATTAATAATGAAGGCCCTAGAGTGTTCACAAGGCAAAAGTAAACGGACGACGGACAACTCGCCATCCCATAAGCTCTGCTGTCCTTCGGCCAGTAGAGCTAATAAAAACAAAATAAAAATATTCCAGTTTCGAGGGTGGGGAGAGGAGGCCGGGGGACGAGGTTGGGCGGGCAACATGTGTAAGAATTGACAAAAACAACACAGAAAATATGTAAAAAAAAAGTTTCGAGTGGTGGGTGGGGGGAGAGGCCGACGGTGGGGGAGGGGGCAACATATATGTGTCAATGCTATGTGTAAGAATTGACTAACACAGAAATATTTCAAAAACAAGAGGCCCAAGAGGGCCTGTGGACGCTCTACTGGCTCAAGATAAAGTTTATGTATAAGGGGCCATAAGTCTTTCAAAAATAATTCAACCAGAACATGGCAATGACAGGTGCAACTAGGCTTAGTACTGATCATTCTCGCCAAGATTCGCTGAAAGGCAAAGAGTTCAGAAGAGACTAATCTGGACAAAGTTTGTGTATTAAAACATTTAAAGGGTCACAACTCTGCCAAAAATCATTCAACCGAAATATGGCGATGATATGCACAACTAGGCTTGATAATGATCATCCTTGTCAAGTTTCGTCTATATTCAGCCAGGGGTTCAGGAGAACTAGCCCGGAAAAAAATTGTGGTATCAAAATCCTTCAAAGGGCCATAACTCTGCCAAATATCTGTAAAACGGAACGTGACAATGACATGCACAACAAGGCTTGGTGCTGATCATCCCTGCAAAGTTTCATTGAAATCTGGCGAGGGGTTCAGGAGAAGTAGATCAGACAAAGTTTGTGTATTAAAACCTTTAAAGGGCCATAATTCTGCCAAAAAATATCATTTAACCGGAATACGCCAATGATTTGCAAAACTAGACATGGAATTGATCATCCCTAAAAAGCTTCGTTTAAATCCGGCCAGAGGTTCAGGAGAACTAGTCAGAACAAAGTTTGTGTATTAAAACATTTAAAGGGCCCTAACTCAGCCAAATATTATTCAACCGGAACACGGCGATGATGTGCACAACTAGATAAATAATCGATCATCCCTAAAAAGTTTCGTTTAATCTGGCCTCGGGTTCAGGAGAACTAGTCAGAACAAAGTTTGTGTATTAAAACCTTTAAAGGGCTATAACTCTGTCAAAATCATTCAACTGGAACACGGTGACTATGTACAACTAGGCTTGGTACTGATCATCCCTGCAAAGTTTCAATGAAATCCGGCCAAATGAAGGCCCTTTCGTCTTAATGAGGCCACGATATAGCATATTTCAGAAAATCAAGGGCCATGACTTCGATGTAAATGGTTCAGTCTAGATGGTTTTCGAACTCGTCCAAGCTTTCATCGATATTAACAATCTGGCAAAGTTTGGATGAAAGATGAAGGCCCTATCATCTTAACGAGGCAAAATATAGGATTTTTAACTAAATCAAGAGCCATAACTCTACTGTTACTGGTCCAATCTGGCTGGTTTTCGAACTTGACTGAGCTTTCATTGATATGAACAATCTCGTAAAGTTTCATAAAGATCGCATGGAAAATGAAGGCCCTATAATCTTAACGAGGCAAAATATAGCATTTTTAACTAAATCAAGGGCCATAACTCATCCGTTACTGTCCGATCTGGCTTGTTTTCGATATAATCTGAGCTGTCATTGATATAAACAATCAGGTAAAGTTTTGTAAAGATCAGATGAAAGATAAAGGCCCTATCGAATTAACGAGGCAAAATATCGCATTTTTAACTAAATCAAGGGTCATAACTCTGCTGTTACTGGTCAGATCTGGCTGGTCTTGGAAAATGTCCGAGATTTCATTCATATAAACAATCTGGTAAAGTTTAGTAAAGATCGAATGAAAGATAAAGGCCCTGTCGTCTTAACGAGTCAAAATATAGCATTTTTAACTAAATCAAGGACCATAACTCCGCTGTTAATGGTCCGATCTAGCTGGTCGTCGAATTTGTCCGAGCTTTCATTAATATAAACAATCTGGTAAAGTTTGGTAAATATTGGATGAAAGATGAAGGCCCTATTGTCTTAATGACGCAAAATATAGCATTTTTAACTAAATCAAAGGCAATAACTCCGCTGTTAATGGTCAGATCTAGCTGGTTTTCGAACTGTCCGAGCTTTCATTGATATTAACAATCTGTGCAAATTTGGTAAAGATCAAATAATAAATGAAGGTGCTAGAGTGTTCACAAGGCTTAATATGGCATTTTTCAGCAAAACAAGCGTCAGAACTCCGTTGAAATTATTTCGATCTTGCCGGTTTTCGAACTTGTTCAAGCTTTCATTGATATAAAGACACTGGCTAAGTTAAGTAAAGATCCGATTAATATTGAAGGCCCTAGAGTGTTCACAAGGCAGAAAATAGCATTTTTCAGAAAAAACAAGGGCCATAACTCCGTTGTTACTGATCTGATTTAGCTGGTTTTCGAACTTGTTCGAGCTTTCATTGATATTAACAATCTGTGGAAGTTTGGTAAAGATCAAATAATAAATGACGGTGCTAGAGTGTTCACAAGGCAGAAAACAGCAATTTTCAGAAAAATCAAGGGCCATAACTCCGGTGTTACTGATCCGATTTGGCTGGTTTTCGAACTTGTCCAAGCCTTCATTAATATTAACAATATCGGCCAGTAGAGCTAAAAATAATAAAAGAAAAGTGTGGATGGGTGGGGGTTGGGTGTTGGAAGGGGGAGCCCATGCCCCAATATGGGTGAGGTGTGAATAAGATGCATAATGCTATAATAAATCCCAAACCAAAATTATAGATATATACATGCTAACATGTAAACCTAGATCTGCCTTTATTGCACATTTTATGGGCCATCACAATTTGGGTTCCATGGGAGCCCAGAATTTGCAGGACAAAATTATTTACACAACCCTTTACAACATACTATAAGGAAACCAATTCCCAAATTTAGTTCAGCTAGGACAAGAAATGTAAGTGATATAGACCTGTAAACACAGCTTACACGCAACATTTGATGTGAAATAGACACATTTTAAGGGCTATCAGAATCTGGGTTCCATGGGAGCCCAGGGGTCATAGGCACCAAAATTACTTAAGCAGCCCTTAAGATAATGCTATAAGAAGGAAGCTCATGGCCAAATTTGGTTGTACTAGGGTAATAAATGTAAGAGATATAGACTTGTAAACACAGCTTACACGCAAAATTTGATGTGAAATGGGACACATTTTATGGGCTATCATAATTTGGGTTCCATGGGAGCCCATTGGTTACAGGAACCAAAATTGCTTATGCAGCCTTTAAGATAATGCTGTAAGGCAGCCAATGGCCGAATTTGTTTGTGCCAGGATAAGAAATGTAACAGTTATAGACTTGTAAACACAGCTTACACGCACACCTTGATGTGGGACGCCGACGCCGACCCCGGGGTGATTACATAAGTTCTCTTATTCTTCGAATAGTCGAACTAAAAACGAAAGCAACATACAAGCCAAATACTGCATCAACAAAAATAACAACAAAACAAAAACAACTTACAAGCCAAATACTGCATTAACAACGACAAAACAACAGTGAAGTTGATATGACTGGAACAACAATTACAACAACAACAGGATCAACATATAATTAAAGAACAGCAACACACAAGCCAAATACTGAATCAACAATGACAACAACAAAACAACAGTGAAATCGATATGACTGGAACAACAACAGAATCAACATATAATCAAACAATAACAACCAAGCCAAAAAATTAATCAACAATGACAACAACAGTTAAGTCGATATGTCCGGAACAACAACAACAGGTTCAACCAAAAATCAATCGACTAAAAAAAAAAAAGAAGCTAAATACTGAATCAACAATGACAACAACAAAACAAAGTGAAGTAGATATGACTGGGACAACAACAACATGATCAACCAAAAATACAAACGACTAAAAAAAAGCAAGCTAAATACTGAATCAAGTGTGACAACAACAAAACAAATTGAAGTCGATATGACTGGGACAACAACAATAGGATCAACATATAATCAAACGACAAAAAACATTCAAGCCAAATACTGAATCAACAAAGACAAAAAAACAACAGTGGAGTCGATGGAACAACAACAGGATCAACATATTAACAACAACAGCTTGATAGGGAATCAACAATGACAACAACAATACAACAGTGAAGTTGATATGACTGGAACAACAACAACAACAACAACAACAGTGTCTACATATAATCAAACAACAAAAAACACACAAGCCAAATACTGAATCAACAATGACAACAACAAAGTCGATATGACTGGAACAACAACAACAACAACAACAACAACAACAACATCAGGATCAACACATAATTAAACAAAAACAACACCCAAGATAATTACTGAATCAACAATGACAATAACAAAACAACAGTCAAGTCAATATGACTGGAAAAACAACAAGAGGACCAACATATAAAACAACAACAAGAACACCCACGCTGAATAAGGAATACAACAGTGAAGTCGATATGACTGGAACAACAACACCAGGATCAACATATAATCAAACAACAACAACACCCAAGCCAAATACTGAATCAACAATGACAAAAACAATACAACAGTGAAGTTGATATGACTGGAACAACAGCAGGATCAACATATAATCAAGCAACAACAACACCCAAGCCAAATACTAAATGAACAATGACAACAACAAAACAACCGTGAAGTCGATGGAACAACAACAACAGGACAAACATATTAGCACAACTACACCCATGACAAATAAGGAATCAACAATGACAACAAAAAAACATCAACAGTAAAATCGATATGACTGAAACAACAACAACAGGATCAACATATAATCAAACAACAACAACACCCAAGCCAAATACTGAATCAACAATGACAAAAACAATACAACAGTGAAGTTGATATGACTGGAACAACAGCAGGATCAACATATAATCAAGCAACAACAACACCCAAGCCAAATACTAAATGAACAATGACAACAACAAAACAACCGTGAAGTCGATGGAACAACAACAACAGGATCAACATATAATCAAACAACAACAACAACTAAGCCAAATACTGAATTCAACAATGACAACAACAAGACAATAGTGAAGTCAATGGAACAGCAACAACAGGACCAACATATTAACAACAACTACACCCAAGCCGAATAGGGAATCAACAATGACAACAACAAAACAACAGTGATGTCGATATGACTGAAACACAACAACAACAGGATTAACATACAATCAAACACCAACAACAACATCCAAGCCAATTACTGCATCAACAATGACAACAACAAAACAACAGTGAAATCGATATGAATGAAAACAACAACAACAACAGAATCAACATATAATCAAACAACAACAACACCCAAACCAAATACAACAATGACAACAAAACAAGAGGCCCAAGAGGGCCTGTGGACGCTCTACTGGCTTACATGGCTCTTACAACATCAATGAAGCGAGTGACTGCCATTTACGTCTTTTTGAAAGTTTCGGGCAAAAAACAGCTTTTTAACTAAATCAAGGGCCATAACTAAAGAATCTGGTAAAGTTTGGTAAAGATCAGACGAAAAATGAAGGCCCTACCGTATTAATGAGGCAAAATATAGCATTTTTAACTAAATCAAGAGCCATAACACCTATGTTACTGGTCCGACTGGTCCAACATAGAGCTAAAAAATAGAATAATTAAAAAAAAAAAAAAAATAATAATAATAATAAAAAATAAATAAAATCAATAAAAATCAATAATAATAATAATAATATAAAAAAAGAAAGTCATAAAATCTGGTAAAGTCTGGCAAAGATCAGATGCAAAATGAAGGCCCTATCATATGACGAGGCAAATTATAGCATTTTTAACATTCCAACAACATCCAAGCCAAATACTGAATCAGCAATGACAACACCAAAACAACAGTGAAGTCAATATGACTGAAACAGCAACAACAACAAAAACAACAACAGTATCAACATATTAATCACCACCAACGACATCCAAGCCAAATACTGAATCAACAATGACAACCAAACAACAGTGCAGTCAATATGACTGAAAAAAACAACAACAACATGATCAACATATTAATCACCACCAACAACATCAAAGCCAAATACTGAATCAACAATGACAACAACTAAACAACAGTGTAGTCAACATGACTGAAACAACAACAACAACAGGATCAACATATTAATCACCACCAACAATATCCAAGCCAAATATTGAATCAACAATGACAACAACTAAACAACAGTGAAGTCAATATGACTGAAACAACAACAACAACAGGATCAACATAGTAATCACCACCAACAACATCCAAGCCAAATACTGAATCAACAATGACAACAACTAAACAACAGTGAAGTCAATATGACTGAAACAGCAACAACAACAGATTCAACATAGTAATCACCACCAACAACATCCAAGCCAAATACTCAATCAACAATGACAACAACAGTGAAGTTGATATGACTGAAACAACAACAACAGGATCAACATATTAATCACACCAACAAGATCCAAGCCAAATACTGACTCAACAATGACAACAACAAAACAACAGTGAAGTCAACATAACTGAAACAACAACAACAGGATCAACAATTATACACCACCAACAACATCCAAGCCGAATACTGAATCTACAATGACAACAATAAAACAACAGTGAAGTCAATATAACTGAAACAACAACAACAACAACAACAGGATCAACAAATTATAACTAAAACAACAACAGCAACAACAACAGGATCAACAATTAAACACCACCAACAACATCCAAGCTAAATACTGAATCAACAATTACAACAACAGTGAAGTCAATATGACTTGAACAAAAACAACAGGATCAACATAATCATCACCACCAACAACACCCAATACAAATACTGAATCAACAATGACAACAACAAAACAACAGTGAAGTCAATATGACTAAAACAACAACAACAGTATCGACATATTAATCACCACCAACATCCAAGCCAAATACTGAACCAACAATGACAAAAACTAAACAACAGTGAAGTCAATATGACTGAAACAACAACAACAACAGGATCAACATATTAATCACCACCAACAACATCCAAGCCAAATACTGAATCAACAATGACAACAACTAAACAACAGTGAAGTCAATATGACTGAAACAACAACAACAACAGGATCAACATATTAATCACCACCAACAAAATCCAAGCCAAATACTGAATCAACAATGACAACAACTAAACTACAGTGAAGTCAATATGACTGAAACAACGACAACAACAGTATCAACATATTAATCACCACCAACAACACCCAAGCCAAATACTAAATCAACAATGACAACAACAAAACAACAGAGAAGTCAATATGACTGAAACAACAACAATAACAAGATCAACATATAGTCACACCAACAACATCCAAGCCAAATACTGATTCAACAATGACAACAACCAAACAACAGTGAAGTCAATATGACTGAAACAACAACAACAACAGTATCAACATATTAATCACCACCAACAACACCCAAGCCAAATACTAAATCAACAATGACAACAACAAAACAACAGAGAAGTCAATATGACTGAAACAACAACAATAACAAGATCAACATATAGTCACACCAACAACATCCAAGCCAAATACTGATTCAACAATGACAACAACCAAACAACAGTGAAGTCAATATGACTGAAACAACAACAACAACAGTATCAACATATTAATCACCACCAACAACACCCAAGCCAAATACTAAATCAACAATGACAACAACAAAACAACAGAGAAGTCAATATGACTGAAACAACAACAATAACAAGATCAACATATAGTCACACCAACAACATCCAAGCCAAATACTGATTCAACAATGACAACAACCAAACAACAGTGAAGTCAATATGACTGAAACAACAACAACAACAGTATCAACATATTAATCACCACCAACAACACCCAAGCCAAATACTAAATCAACAATGACAACAACCAAACAACAGAGAAGTCAATATGACTGAAACAACAACAATAACATGACCAACATATAGTCACACCAACAACATCCAAGCCAAATACTGATTCAACAATGACAACAACCAAACAACAGTGAAGTCAATATGACTGGAAAAACAACAACAACAAGATCAACACATTAATCACCACCAACAACATCCAAGCCAAATACTGAATCAACAATGACAACAACAAAACAACAGTGAAGTCTATATGACTGAAACAACAACAACAACAGGATCAACAAAATATAACTGAAACAACAACAACAACAACAACAGGATCAACAATTAAACACCACCAACAACATCCAAGCTAAATACTGAATCAACAATGACAACAACAGTGAAGTCAATATGACTGAAACAACAACAAAAACAAAATTAACATATTAATCACCACGAACAACATCCAAGCCAAATACTGAATCAACAATGACAACAACAAAACCACAGTGAAGTCAAAATGACTGAAACAACAACAACAACAGGATCAACATAGTAATCACCACCAACAACATCCAAGCCAAATACTGAAGTAACAATGACAACAACTAAACAACAGTGAAGTCAACATGACTGAAACAACAACAACAACAGGATCAACATATTAATCACCACCAACAAAATCTAAGCCAAATACTAAATTAACAACGACAACAACCAAACAAAAGTGAAGTCAATATGACTGAAACAACAACAACAACCACAGGATTAACATATTAATCATCACCAACATCCAAGCCAAATACTGAATCAACAATGACAACAACAAAACAACAGGGAAGTCAATATGACTGAAACAGCAACAACAACAGGATCAATAATTAATCACCGCCAACAACATCCAAGCCAAATACTGACTCAACAATGACAACCAAAACAACAGTGAAGTCAATATTACTGAAACAACAACAACAACAGGATCAACAATTAAACACCACCAACAACATTCAAGCTAAATACTGAATCAACAATGACAACAACAGTGAAGTCAATATGACTGAAACAACAACAACAACAGGATCAACATATTAATCAGCAACAACAACATCCAAGTCGAATACTAAATCAACAATAACAAAAACAAAACCACAGTGAAGTCAATATGACTGAAATACAACAACAGGATCAACATATTAATCACCACCAACATCCAAGCTAAATACTGAATCAACAATGACAACAACTAAACAACAGTGAAGTCAATATGACTGAAACAACAACAACAACAGGATCAACATATTAATCACCACAAACAACATCCAAGCAAACTACTGAATTAACAATGACAACAACGAAACAACAGTGAAGTCAATATGACTGAAACAAAAACAACAACAGGTTGAACATATTAATCACCACCAACAACGTCCAAGACAAATACTGAATCAACAATTACAACAACTAAACAACAGTGAAGTCAATATGACTGAAACAACAACAACAACAGGATCAACATATTAATCACTACCAACAACATCCAAGCCAAATACTGAATCAACAATGACAACAACAAAACGACAGTGAAGTCAATATGACTGAAACAACAACAACAACAGGATCAACATATTAATCACCACCAACAACATCGAAACCAAATACTGAATCAACAAGACAACAACTAAACAACAGTGAAGTCAATATGACTGAAACAACAACAACAACAAGACCAACATATTAATCACCACCAACAACATCCAAGCCAAGTACTGAATCAACAATGACAACAACAAAACAACAGTGAAGTCAATATGACTGGAACAACAACAACAACAGGATCAACATATTGATCAGAACCAACAACATTTAAGCCAAATACTGAATCAACAATGACACCAACCAAACAACAGTGAAGTCAATATGACTGGAAAAACAACAACAACAGGATCAACATATTAATCACCACCAACAACATCCAAGCCAAATACTGAATCAACAATGAAAACAACTAAACAACAGTTAGGTCAATATGACTGAAACAACAACAACAACAACAGGATAAACATATTAATCACCACCAACAACATCTAAGCCAAATACTGAATCAACAGTGACAACAACAAAACAACAGTGAAGTCAATATGGCTGAAACAACAACAACAACAACAGGACCAACATATTAATCACCACCAACAACATCCAAGCCAAGTACTGAATCAACAATGACAACAAAAAACAACAATGAAGTCAATATGACTGAAACAACAACAGTATATACATATTAATCACCACCAACAACATCCAAGCCAAATACTGAATCAACAATGACAACAACTAAACTACAGTGAAGTCAATATGACTGAAACAACGACAACAACAGTATCAACATATTAATCACCACCAACAACACCCAAGCCAAATACTGAATCAACAATGACAACAACAAAACAACAGAGAAGTCAATATGACTGAAACAACAACAATAACAACATGACCAACATATAATCACACCAACAACATCGAAGCCAAATACTGATTCAACAATGACAACAACCAAACAACAGTGAAGTCAATATGACTGGAAAAACAACAACAACAAGATCAACACATTAATCACCACCAACAACATCCAAGCCAAATACTGAATCAACAATGACAACAACAAAACAACAGTGAAGTATATATGACTGAAACAACAACAACAACAGGATCAACAAAATATAACTGAAACAACAACAACAACAACAACAGGATCAACAATTAAACACCACCAACAACATCCAAGCTAAATACTGAATCAACAATGACAACAACAGTGAAGTCAATATGACTGAAACAACAACAAAAACATAATTAACATATTAATCACCACGAACAACATCCAAGCCAAATACTGAATCAACAATGACAACAACAAAACCACAGTGAAGTCAAAATGACTGAAACAACAACAACAACAGGATCAACATAGTAATCACCACCAACAACATCCAAGCCAAATACTGAAGTAACAATGACAACAACTAAACAACAGTGAAGTCAACATGACTGAAACAACAACAACAACAGGATCAACATATTAATCACCACCAACAAAATCTAAGCCAAATACTTAATTAACAATGACAACAACCAAACCACAGTGAAGTCAATATGACTGAAACAACAACATTATCAACATATTAATCACCAAAAACAACATCCAAGCCAAATACTTAATCAACAATGACAACAACTAAACAACAGTGAAGTCAACATGACTGAAACAACAACAACAACAGGATCAACATATTAATCACCACCAACAAAATCTAAGCCAAATACTAAATTAACAACGACAACAACCAAACAACAGTGAAGTCAATATGACTGAAACAACAACAACAACAACAGGATCAACATATTAATCATCACCAACATCCAAGCCAAATACTGAATCAACAATGACAACAACAAAACAACAGGGAAGTCAATATGACTGAAACAGCAACAACAACAGGATCAATAATTAATCACCGCAACAACATCCAAGCCAAATACTGACTCAACAATGACAACCAAAACAACAGTGAAGTCAATATTACTGAAACAACAACAACAGGATCAACAATTAAACACCACCAACAACATCCAAGCTAAATACTGAATCAACAATGACAACAACAGTGAAGTCAATATGACTGAAACAACAACAACAACAACAGGACCAACATATTAATCACCACCAACAACATCCAAGCCAAATACTGAATCAACAATGACAACAACTAAACCACAGTGAAGTTAATATGACTGAAACAACAACAACAACAACAGGACCAACATATTAATCACCACCAACAACATCCAAGTCGAATACTAAATCAACAATAACAAAAACAAAACCACAGTGAAGTCAATATGACTGAAATACAACAACAGGATCAACATATTAATCACCACCAACAACATCCAAGCCAAATACTGAATCAACAATGACAACAACTAAACCACAGTGAAGTCAATATGACTGAAACAACAACAACAACAACAGGACCAACATATTAATCACCACCAACAACATCCAAGCCAAATACTGAATCAACAATGACAACAACAAAACAACAGTGAAGTCAATATGACTGAAACAACAACAGTATAAACATATTAATTACCACCATCAACATCCAAGTCAAATACTGAATCAACAATGACAACACCTAAACAACAGTGAAGTCAATATGACTGAAACAACAACAACAACAGGATCAACATATTAATCACCACAAACAACATCCAAGCAAACTACTGAATTAACAATGACAACAACGAAACAACAGTGAAGTCAATATTACTGAAACAGCAACAACAACAAGATCAACATATTAATCACAACCAACAACATTCAAGCCAACTACTGAATCAACAATGACAACAACCAAACCACAGTGAAGTCAATATGACTGAAACAACAACAGTATCAACATATTAATCACCACCAACAACATCCAAGACAAATACTGAATCAACAATGACAACAACAAAACAACAGTGAAGTCAGTATGACTGAAACAACAACAACAACAACAACAGTATCAACATATTAATCTCCACCAACGACATCCAAGTCAAATACTGAATAACAATGACAACAACCAAACAACAGTGAAGTCAATATGACTGAAACAAAAACAACAACAGGTTGAACATATTAATCACCACCAACAACATCCAAGACAACTACTGAATCAACAATTACAACAACTAAACAACAGTGAAGTCAATATGAGTGAAACAACAACAACAACAGGATCAACATATTAATAACTACCAACAACATCCAAGCCAAATACTGAATCAACAATGACAACAACAAAACAACAGTGAAGTCAATATGAGTGAAACAACAACAACAACAGGATCAACATATTAATCACCACCAACAACATCGAAACCAAATACTGAATCAACAAGACAACAACTAAACAACAGTGAAGTCAATATGACTGGAAAAACAACAACAACAGGATCAACATATTAATCACCACCAACAACATCCAAGCCAAATACTGAATCAACAATGAAAACAACTAAACAACAGTAAAGTCAATATGACTGAAACAACAACAACAACAACAGGATCAACATATTAATCACCACCAACAACATCTAAGCCAAATACTGAATCAACAGTGACAACAACAAAACAACAGTGAAGTCAATATGACTGAAACAACAACAACAACAACAGGACCAACATATTAATCACCACCAACAACATACAAGCCAAGTACTGAATCAACAATGACAACAAAAAACAACAGTGAAGTCAATATGACTGAAACAACAACAGTATATACATATTAATCACCACCAACAACATCCAAGCCAAATACTGAATCAACACTGACAACCAAACCACAGTGAAGTCAACATGACTGAAACAACAACAGTATCAACATATTAACCACCACCAACAACATCCAAGCCAAATACTTAATCAACAATGACAACAACTAAACAACAGTGAAGTCAAAATGACTGAAACAACAAAAACAACAGGATCAACATATTAATCACCACCAACAAAATCCAAGCCAAATACTAAATTAACAATGACAACAACCAAACAACAGTGAAGTCAATAGGACTTAAACAAAAACAACAACAGGATCAATAATTAATCACCACCAACAACATCCAAGACAAATACAGAATCAACAATGACAACAATTAAACAACAGTAAAGTCAACATGACTGAAACAACAACAACAACGTGATAAACATATTAATCACCACCAACAACATCAAAGACAAATACTGAAGCAACAATGACAACAACTAAACAACGGTGAAGTCAACATGACTGAAACAACAACAACAAAAGGATCAACATATTATTTACCACCAACAACATCCAAGCCAAATACTGAATCAACAATGACAACAACCAAACCACAGTAAAGTCAATATGACTGAAACAACAACAACAACAACAACAGTATCAACATATTAATCACCACCAACAACATCCAAGCCAAATACTGAATCAACAATGACAACAACTAAACAACAGTGAAGTCAATATGACTGAAACAACAACAACAATAACACGATCAACATATTAATCACCACAAACAAAATCCAAGCCAAATACTAAATCAACAATTACAACAACAAAACAACAGTGAAGTCAATATCACTGAAACAATAACAACAGCAACAGTATCAACATATTAATCTCCACCAACGACATCCAAGCCAAATACTGAATCAACAATGACAACCAAAAAACAGTGAAGTCAATATGACTGAAACAACAACAACAGGATCAATATATTATTATATAATTAATCACCACCAAAAACATCCATGCCAAATACTGAATCAACAATGACAACAACAAAACAACAGTGAAGTCAATATGACTGAAACAACAACAGGATGAATAATTAATCACCACCAACAACATCCAAGCCAAATACTGAATCAACAATGACAACAACTAAACCACAGTGAAGTCAATATGACTGAAACAACAACAACAACAACAGGACCAACATATTAATCACCACCAACAACATCCAAGCCAAATACTGAATCAACAATGACAACAACAAAACAACAGTGAAGTCAATATGACTGAAACAACAACAGTATAAACATATTAATTACCACCAACAACATCCAAGCCAAATACTGAATCAACAATGACAACAACTAAACAACAGTGAAGTCAATATGACTGAAACAACAACAACAACAGGATCAACATATTAATCACCACCAACAACATCCAAGCCAAATACTGAATTAACAATGACAACAACGAAACAACAGTGAAGTCAATATGACTGAAACAGCAACAACAACAGGATCAACATATTAATCACAACCAACAACATTTAAGCCAAATACTGAATCAACAATGACAACAACTAAACAACATTGAAGTCAATATGACTGAAACAACAACAACAACAGGATCAACATATTAATCATCACCAACAACATCCAAGCCAAATACTGAATCAACAATGACAACAACAAAACAACAGGGAAGTCAATATGACTGAAACAGCAACAACAACAGGATCAATAATTAATCACCGCCAACAACATCCAAGCCAAATACTGACTCAACAATGACAACCAAAACAACAGTGAAGTCAATATTACTGAAACAACAACAACAGGATCAACAATTAAACACCACCAACAACATCCAAGCTAAAAACTGAATCAACAATGACAACAACAGTGAAGTCAATATGACTGAAACAACAACAACAACAGGATCAACATATTAATCAGCAACAACAACATCCAAGTCGAATACTAAATCAACAATTACAAAAACAAAACCACAGTGAAGTCAATATGACTGAAATACAACAACAGGATCAACATATTAATCACCACCAACAACATCCAAGCCAAATACTGAATCAACAATGACAACAACTAAACCACAGTGAAGTCAATATGACTGAAACAACAACAACAACAACAGGACCAACATATTAATCACCACCAACAACATCCAAGCCAAATACTGAATCAACAATGACAACAACAAAACAACAGTGAAGTCAATATGACTGAAATAACAACAGTATAAACATATTAATTACCACCAACAACATCCAAGTCAAATACTGAATCAACAATGACAACAACTAAACAACAGTGAAGTCAATATGACTGAAACAACAACAACAACAGGATCAACATATTAATCACCACAAACAACATTCAAGCCAAATACTGAATCAACAATGATAACAACTAAACAACAGTGAAGTCAATATGACTGAAACAACAACAACAACGGGATCAACATATTAATCACCACCAACAACATCCAAGCAAACTACTGAATTAACAATGACAACAACGAAACAACAGTGAAGTCAATATGACTGAAACAGCAACAACAACAAGATCAACATATTAATCACAACCAACAACATTCAAGCCAAATACTGAATCAACAAAGACAACAACTACACAACATTGCAGTCAATATGACTGAAACAACCACAACAACAGGATCAACATAGTAATCACCACCAACAACATTCAAGCCAAATACTGAATCAACAATGACAACAACCAAACCACAGTGAAGTCAATATGACTGAAACAAAAACAGTATCAACATATTAATCACCACCAACAACATCCAAGACAAATACTGAATCAACAATGACAACAACAAAACAACAGTGAAATCAGTATGACTGTAACAACAACAACAACAACAACAGTATCAACATATTAATCTCCACCAACGACATCCAAGTCAAATACTGAATAACAATGACAACAACAAAACAACAGGGAAGTCAATATGACTGAAACAGCAACAACAACAGGATCAATAATTAATCACCGCAACAACATCCAAGCCAAATACTGACTCAACAATGACAACCAAAACAACAGTGAAGTCAATATTACTGAAACAACAACAACAGGATCAACAATTAAACACCACCAACAACATCCAAGCTAAATACTGAATCAACAATGACAACAACAGTGAAGTCAATATGACTGAAACAACAACAACAACAACAGGACCAACATATTAATCACCACCAACAACATCCAAGCCAAATACTGAATCAACAATGACAACAACTAAACCACAGTGAAGTCAATATGACTGAAACAACAACAACAACAACAACAGGACCAACATATTAATCACCACCAACAACATCCAAGTCGAATACTAAATCAACAATAACAAAAACAAAACCACAGTGAAGTCAATATGACTGAAATACAACAACAGGATCAACATATTAATCACCACCAACAACATCCAAGCCAAATACTGAATCAACAATGACAACAACTAAACCACAGTGAAGTCAATATGACTGAAACAACAACAACAACAACAGGACCAACATATTAATCACCACCAACAACATCCAAGCCAAATACTGAATCAACAATGACAACAACAAAACAACAGTGAAGTCAATATGACTGAAACAACAACAGTATAAACATATTAATTACCACCAACAACATCCAAGTCAAATACTGAATCAACAATGACAACAACTAAACAACAGTGAAGTCAATATGACTAAAACAACAACAACAACAGGATCAACATATTAATCACCACAAACAACATCCAAGCAAACTACTGAATTAACAATGACAACAACGAAACAACAGTGAAGTCAATATGACTGAAACAGCAACAACAACAAGATCAACATATTAATCACAACCAACAACATTCAAGCCAACTACTGAATCAACAATGACAACAACCAAACCACAGTGAAGTCAATATGACTGAAACAACAACAGTATCAACATATTAATCACCACCAACAACATCCAAGACAAATACTGAATCAACAATGACAACAACAAAACAACAGTGAAGTCAGTATGACTGAAACAACAACAACAACAACAACAGTATCAACATATTAATCTCCACCAACGACATCCAAGTCAAATACTGAATAACAATGACAACAACCAAACAACAGTGAAGTCAATATGACTGAAACAAAAACAACAACAGGTTGAACATATTAATCACCACCAACAACATCCAAGACAACTACTGAATCAACAATTACAACAACTAAACAACAGTGAAGTCAATATGAGTGAAACAACAACAACAACAGGATCAACATATTAATCACTACCAACAACATCCAAGCCAAATACTGAATCAACAATGACAACAACAAAACAACAGTGAAGTCAATATGAGTGAAACAACAACAACAACAGGATCAACATATTAATCACCACCAACAACATCGAAACCAAATAATGAATCAACAAGACAACAACTAAACAACAGTGAAGTCAATATGACTGGAAAAACAACAACAACAGGATCAACATATTAATCACCACCAACAACATCCAAGCCAAATACTGAATCAACAATGAAAACAACTAAACAACAGTTAGGTCAATATGACTGAAACAACAACAACAACAACAGGACCAACATATTAATCACCACCAACAACATCCAAGCCAAGTACTGAATCAACAATGACAACAAAAAACAACAGTGAAGTCAATATGACTGAAACAACAACAGTATATACATATTAATCACCACCAACAACATCCAAGCCAAATACTGAATCAACACTGACAACCAAACCACAGTGAAGTCAACATGACTGAAACAACAACAGTATCAACATATTAACCACCACCAACAACATCCAAGCCAAATACTTAATCAACAATGACAACAACTAAACAACAGTGAAGTCAAAATGACTGAAACAACAAAAACAACAGGATCAACATATTAATCACCACCAACAAAATCCAAGCCAAATACTAAATTAACAATGACAACAACCAAACAACAGTGAAGTCAATAGGACTTAAACAAAAACAACAACAGGATCAATAATTAATCACCACCAACAACATCCAAGACAAATACAGAATCAACAATGACAACAATTAAACAACAGTAAAGTCAACATGACTGAAACAACAACAACAACGTGATAAACATATTAATCACAACCAACAACATCAAAGACAAATACTGAAGCAACAATGACAACAACTAAACAACGGTGAAGTCAACATGACTGAAACAACAACAACAAAAGGATCAACATATTATTTACCACCAACAACATCCAAGCCAAATACTGAATCAACAATGACAACAACCAAACCACAGTAAAGTCAATATGACTGAAACAACAACAACAACAACAACAGTATCAACATATTAATCACCACCAACAACATCCAAGCCAAATACTGAATCAACAATGACAACAACTAAACAACAGTGAAGTCAATATGACTGAAACAACAACAACAATAACACGATCAACATATTAATCACCACAAACAAAATCCAAGCCAAATACTAAATCAACAATTACAACAACAAAACAACAGTGAAGTCAATATCACTGAAACAATAACAACAGCAACAGTATCAACATATTAATCTCCACCAACGACATCCAAGCCAAATACTGAATCAACAATGACAACCAAAAAACAGTGAAGTCAATATGACTGAAACAACAACAACAGGATCAATATATTATTATATAATTAATCACCACCAAAAACATCCATGCCAAATACTGAATCAACAATGACAACAACAAAACAACAGTGAAGTCAATATGACTGAAACAACAACAGGATGAATAATTTATCACCACCAACAACATCCAAGCCAAATACTGAATCAACAATGACAACAACAAAACCACAGTGAAGTCAATATGACTGAAACAACAACAACAA
This sequence comes from Cyrtodaria siliqua, assembly GCA_037043455.1. NCBI lineage: Eukaryota > Metazoa > Mollusca > Bivalvia > Adapedonta > Hiatellidae > Cyrtodaria > Cyrtodaria siliqua. The sequence goes on from JAWPHD010006095.1 coordinate 58,114, forward strand.
CAACAGGACCAACATATTAATCACCACCAACAACATCCAAACCAAATACTGAATCAACAATGACAACAACAAAACAACAGTGAAGTCAATATGACTGAAACAACAACAGTATAAACATATTAATTACCACCAACAACATCCAAGCCAAATACTGAATCAACAATGACAACAACTAAACAACAGTGAAGTCAATATGACTGAAACAACAACAACAACAGGATCAACATATTAATCACCACCAACAACATCCAAGCCAAATACTGAATTAACAATGACAACAACGAAACAACAGTGAAGTCAATATGACTGAAACAGCAACAACAACAGGATCAACATATTAATCACAACCAACAACATTTAAGCCAAATACTGAATCAACAATGACAACAACTAAACAACATTGAAGTCAATATGACTGAAACAACAACAACAACAGGATCAACATATTAATCATCACCAACAACATCCAAGCCAAATACTGAATCAACAATGACAACAACAAAACAACAGGGAAGTCAATATGACTGAAACAGCAACAACAACAGGATCAATAATTAATCACCGCCAACAACATCCAAGCCAAATACTGACTCAACAATGACAACCAAAACAACAGTGAAGTCAATATTACTGAAACAACAACAACAGGATCAACAATTAAACACCACCAACAACATCCAAGCTAAATACTGAATCAACAATGACAACAACAGTGAAGTCAATATGACTGAAACAACAACAACAACAGGATCAACATATTAATCAGCAACAACAACATCCAAGTCGAATACTAAATCAACAATTACAAAAACAAAACCACAGTGAAGTCAATATGACTGAAATACAACAACAGGATCAACATATTAATCACCACCAACAACATCCAAGCCAAATACTGAATCAACAATGACAACAACTAAACCACAGTGAAGTCAATATGACTGAAACAACAACAACAACAACAGGACCAACATATTAATCACCACCAACAACATCCAAGCCAAATACTGAATCAACAATGACAACAACAAAACAACAGTGAAGTCAATATGACTGAAATAACAACAGTATAAACATATTAATTACCACCAACAACATCCAAGTCAAATACTGAATCAACAATGACAACAACTAAACAACAGTGAAGTCAATATGACTGAAACAACAACAACAACAGGATCAACATATTAATCACCACAAACAACATTCAAGCCAAATACTGAATCAACAATGATAACAACTAAACAACAGTGAAGTCAATATGACTGAAACAACAACAACAACGGGATCAACATATTAATCACCACCAACAACATCCAAGCAAACTACTGAATTAACAATGACAACAACGAAACAACAGTGAAGTCAATATGACTGAAACAGCAACAACAACAAGATCAACATATTAATCACAACCAACAACATTCAAGCCAAATACTGAATCAACAAAGACAACAACTACACAACATTGCAGTCAATATGACTGAAACAACCACAACAACAGGATCAACATAGTAATCACCACCAACAACATTCAAGCCAAATACTGAATCAACAATGACAACAACCAAACCACAGTGAAGTCAATATGACTGAAACAAAAACAGTATCAACATATTAATCACCACCAACAACATCCAAGACAAATACTGAATCAACAATGACAACAACAAAACAACAGTGAAATCAGTATGACTGTAACAACAACAACAACAACAACAGTATCAACATATTAATCTCCACCAACGACATCCAAGTCAAATACTGAATAACAATGACAACAACCAAACAACAGTGAAGTCAATATGACTGAAACAAAAACAACAACAGGTTGAACATATTAATCACAACCAACAACATCCAAGACAAATACTGAATCAACAATGACAACAACTAAACAACAGTAAAGTGAATATGACTGGAACAACAACAACAACAGGATCAATATATTAATCACCACCAACAACATCCAAGCCAAATACTGAATCAACAATGACAACAAAACAACAGTGAAGTTGATATGACTGAAACAACAACAGGATCAATATATTAATCACCACCAACAACATCAAAGTCAAATACTGAATCAAAAATGACAACAAAACAACAGTGAAGTCAATATGACTGAAACAAAAGGATCAATATATTAATCACCACCAACAACATCCAAAACAAATACTGAATCAACAATGACAACAACAAAATAACAGGGAAGTCAATATGATTGAAACAACAACAACAACAGGATCAATATATTAATCACCACCAACAACATCCAAGCCAAATACTGAATCAACAATGACAACCAAAAATCAGTGAAGTCAATATGACTGAAACAACAACAACAACAGGATCAACATATTATTATATAATTAATCACCACCAAAAACATCCATGCCAAATACTGAATCAACAGACAACAACAAAACAACAGTGAAGTCAATATGACTGAAACAACAACAACAACAGGATGAATAATAATTAATCACCACCAACAACATCCAAGCCAAATACTTAATCAACAATGACAACAACTAAACAACAGTGAAGTCAATATGACTGAAACAACAACAACAACAGGATCAACATATTAATCACCACCAACAACATCCAAGCCAAATACTGAATTAACAATGACAACAACGAAACAACAGTGAAGTCAATATGACTGAAACAGCAACAACAACAGGATCATCATATTAATCACAACCAACAACATTTAAGCCAAATACTGAATCAACAATGACAACAACTAAACAACATTGAAGTCAATATGACTGAAACAACAACAACAACAGGATCAACATATTAATCATCACCAACAACATCCAAGCCAAATACTGAATCAACAATGACAACAACAATACAACAGGGAAGTCAATATGACTGAAACAGCAACAACAACAGGATCAATAATTAATCACCGCCAACAACATCCAAGCCAAATACTGACTCAACAATGACAACCAAAACAACAGTGAAGTCAATATTACTGAAACAACAACAACAGGATCAACAATTAAACACCACCAACAACATCCAAGCTAAATACTGAATCAACAATGACAACAACAGTGAAGTCAATATGACTGAAACTACAACAACAACAGGATCAACATATTAATCAGCAACAACAACATCCAAGTCGAATACTAAATCAACAATAACAAAAACAAAACCACAGTGAAGTCAATATGACTGAAATACAACAACAGGATCAACATATTAATCACCACCAATAACATCCAAGCCAAATACTGAATCAACAATGACAACAACTAAACCACAGTGAAGTCAATATGACTGAAACAACAACAACAACAACAGGACCAACATATTAATCACCACCAACAACATCCAAGCCAAATACTGAATCAACAATGACAACAACAAAACAACAGTGAAGTCAATATGACTGAAACAACAACAGTATAAACATATTAATTACCACCAACAACATCCAAGTCAAATACTGAATCAACAATGACAACAACTAAACAACAGTGAAGTCAATATGACTGAAACAACAACAACAACAGGATCAACATATTAATCACCACAAACAACATTCAAGCCAAATACTGAATCAACAATGATAACAACTAAACAACAGTGAAGTCAATATGACTGAAACAACAACAACAACGGGATCAACATATTAATCACCACCAACAACATTCAAGCCAAATACTGAATCAACAATGACAACAAGAAAACAACAGTGAAGTCAATATGACTGAAACAGCAACAACAACAAGATCAACATATTAATCACAACCAACAACATTCAAGCCAAATACTGAATCAACAAAGACAACAACTAAACAACATTGCAGTCAATATGACTGAAACAACCACAACAACAGGATCAACATAGTAATCACCACCAACAACATTCAAGCCAAATACTGAATCAACAAAGACAACAACCAAACCACAGTGAAGTCAATATGACTGGAAAAAAAACAGTATCAACATATTAATCACCACCAACAACATCCAAGACAAATACTGAATCAACAATGACAACAACAAAACAACAGTGAAGTCAGTATGACTGAAACAACAACAACAACAACAACAGGATCAACATAGTAATCTCCACCAACGACATCCAAGACAAATACTGAATCAACAATGACAACAACTAAACAACAGTGAAGTCAATATGACTGAAACAACAACAACAACAGGATCAACATATTAATCACTACCAACAACATCCAAGCCAAATACTGAATCAACAATGACAACAACAAAACAACAGTGAAGTCAATATGACTGAAACAACAACAACAACAGGTTCAACATATTAATCACCACCAACAACATCCAAGCCAAGTACTGAATCAACAATGACAACAACAAAACAACAGTAAAGTCAATATGACTGGAACAACAACAACAACAGGATCAATATATTAATCACCACCAACAACATCCAAGCCCAATACTGAATCAACAATGACAACAACAACAAAAAGTGAAGTCAATATGATTGAAACAACAACAACAGGATCAATATATTAATCACCACCAACAACATCCAAGCCATTGAAGTCGAATACTAAATCAACAATAACAAAAACAAAACCACAGTGAAGTCAATATGACTGAAATACAACAACAGGATCAACATATTAATCACCACCAACAACATCCAAGCCAAATACTGAATCAACAAAGACAACAACTAAACAACAGTGAAGTCAATATGACTGAAACAACAACAACAACAGGATCAACATAATAATCACCACCAACAACATCCAAGTCAAATACTGAATCAACAATGACAACAACTAAACAACAGTGAAGTAAATATGACTGAAACAACAACAACAACAGGATCAACATAGTATTCACCACCAACAACCTCCAAGCCAAATACTGAATCAACAATGACAACAACCAAACAACAGTGAAGTCAATATGACTGAAACAGCAACAACAACATAATCAGTAATTAATCAACGCCAACAACATCCAAGCCAAATACTGAATCAACAATGAGAACAAGTAAACAACAGTGAATTCAACATGACTGAAACAACAACAACAACAGGATCAACACATTAATCACCACCAACAACATCCAAGCCAATTACTGAATTAACAATGACAACAACTAAGCAACAGTGAAGTCAACATGACTGAAACAACAAGAACAACAGGATCAACATACTAATCACCACCAACAACATCAAAGCCAAATACTGAATCAACAATGAGAACAAGTAAACAACAGTGAAGTCAACATGACTGAAACAACAACAACAACAGGATCAACACATTAATCACCACCAACAACATCCAAGACAAATACTGAATCAACAATGACAACAAGCAAACAACAGTGAAGTCAATATGACTGAAACAACAACAACAACAGGATCAACACATTAATCACCACCAACAACATCCAAGCCAAATACTGAATCAACAATGACAACAAACAAACAACAGTGAAGTCAACATGACTGAAACAACAACAACAACAGGATCAACATACTAATCACCACCAACACCATCCAAGCCGAATACTGAATCAACAATGACAACAACAAAACAACAGTGAAGTTAATATGACTGAAACAACAACAGGATCAATATATTAATCACCACCAACAACATCCAAGCCAAATACTGAATCAACAATGACAACAACTAAACATCAGTCAAGTCAATAAGACTGAAACAACAACAACAACAACAACAGGATCAACATATTATTCACCACCAACAAGCTCCAAGCCAAATACTGAATAAACAATGACAACAACCAAACAACAGTGAAGTCACGATGACTGAAACAGCAAGAATAACAGGATCAATAATTAATCACCACCAACAACATACAAGCCAAATACTGAATCAACAATGACAACAACAAAACAACCGTAAAGTCAATATGACTGAAACAACAGCAACAACAGGATCAATATATTAATCACCACCAACAACATCCAAGCCAAATACTGAATCGACAATGACAACAACAAAACAACAGGGAAGTCAATATGAATGAAACATAAACAACAACAGGATCAATAAGTAATCACCGTCAACAACATCCAAGCCAAATACTAACTCAACAATGACAACAACAAAACAACAGTGAAGTCAATATTACTGAAACAAAAACAACAACAGGATCAACACTTAAACACCACCAACAACATCCAAGCTAAATACTGAATCAACAATGACAACAACAGTGAAGTCAATATGACTGAAACAACAACAACAACAGGATCAACATATTAATCACAATCAACAACATCCAAGACAAATACTGAATCAACAATGACAACTACAAAACAACAGTGAAGTCAATATGACTGAAACAACAACAACAACAGGATCAACATATTAATCACCACCAACAACATCCAAGCCAAATACTGAATCAACAATGACAACTACAAAACAACAGTGAAGTCAATATGACTGAAACAACAACAACAACAGGATCAAGATATTAATCACCACCAACAACATCCAAGCCAAATACTGAATCAACAATGACAACAACAAAACAACAGTGAAGTCAATATGATTGAAACAACAACAACAGGATCAATATATTAATCACCACCAACAACATCCAAGCCAAATACTGAATCAAACATGACAACAACAAAACAACAGTGAAGTCAATATGACTGAAACAAAAGGATCAACATATTAATCACCACCAACAACATCCAAGCCAAGTACTGAATCAACAATGACAACAACAAAACAACAGTGAAGTCAATATGATTGAAACAACAACAACAAAGGATCAACATATTAATCAGCACCATCAACATCCAAGCCAAATACTAAATCAACAATGACAATAACAAAACAACAGTGAAGTCAATATGACTGGAAAAACAACAACAGGATCAACATATTAATCACCACCAACAACACCCAATCCAAATACTGAATCAACAATGACAACAACAAAACAACAGTGAAGTCAATATGACTGAAACAACAACAACAACAGGATCAACAAAATAATCACCACCAACAACATCCCAAGCCAAATACTGAATGAACAATGACAACAACAAAACAACAGTGAATTGAATTGAATGTCGTTTAACGGCTCATCAACACAGTATAGGTTATTTAGAGCCGCCCCAGAGAAAGGGGAAGGATACATAGGAATCCGGGAACCTGCCCTACTCTTATTATCGAATAGATTCCTATGGTTCTTTAACGTGCTCGGATGATAGACCGATACACGGGACCGTCCAGTTTACGTCCCCATCCGATGGACGGGGCTAAGGGAAAGTGTCTTGCCCAAGAACACACCGACGGAACTCAGTGGCACCACGGAGGATTGAACCCGGGGCCTCCGGTTACAAATCCGCCGCGCTACCGACTGCGCCACGCCAGCCCTCAAAACAACAGTGAAGTCAATATACAAAAGTCAATATACAAAAGTCAATATACAAAATAATCACCACCAAAAACATCCCAAGCCAAATACTGAATCAACAATGACAACAACTAAACAACAGTGAAGTCAATATGACTGAAACAACAACAACAACAGGATCAACATATTAATCACCACCAACAACATCCAAGCCAAATACTGAATAACAATGACAACAACGAAACAACAGTGAAGACAATATGACTGAAACAGCAACAACAACAGGATCAACATATTAATCAAAACCAACAACATTTAAGCCAAATACTGAATCAACAATGACAACAACTAAACAACATTGAAGTCAATATGACTGAAACAACAACAACAACAGGATCATCATATTAATCATCACCAACAACATCCAAGCCAAATACTGAATCAACAATGACAACAACAAAACAGGGAAGTCAATATGACTGAAACAGCAACAACAGGATCAATAATTAATCACCGCCAACAACATCCAAGCCAAATACTGAATCAACAATGACAACAACAAAACAACAGTGAAGTCAATATTACTGAAACAACAACAACAGGATCAACAATTAAACATCACCAAAAACATCTAAGCTATATACTGAATCAACAATGACAACAACAGTGAAGTCAATATGACTGAAAAAACAACAACAACAGGATCAACATATTAATCAGCAACAACAACATCCAAGTCAAATACTAAATCAACAATAACAAAAACAAAACCACAGTGAAGTCAATATGACTGAAATACAACAACAGGATCAACATATTAATCACCACCAACAACATCCAAGCCAAATACTGAATCAACAATGACAACTAAACCACAGTGAAGTCAATATGACTGAAACAACAACAACAACAACAGGACCAACATATTAATCACCACCAACAACATCCAAGCCAAATACTGAATCAACAATGACAACAACAAAACAACAGTGAAGTCAATATGACTAAAACAACAACAGTATCAACATATTAATTACCACCAACAACATCCAAGTCAAATACTGAATCAACAATGACAACAACTAAACAACAGTGAAGGCAATATGCCTGAAACAACAACAACAACAGGATCAACATATTAATCACCACAAACAACATTCAAGCCAAATACTGAATCAACAATGATAACAACTAAACAACAGTGAAGTCAATATGACTGAAACAACAACAACAACGTGATCAACATATTTATCACCACCAACAACATCCAAGCCAACTACTGAATTAACAATGACAACAAAAAAACAACAGTGAAGTCAATATGACTGAAACAGCAACAACAACAGGATCAACATATTAATCACAACCAACAACATTCAAGCCAAATACTGAATCAACAATGACAACAACCAAACAACATTGAAGTCAATATGACTGAAACAAAAACAACAATAACAGGATCAACATATTAATCACCACAAACAAAATCCAAGCCAAATACTAAATCAACAATTACAACAACAAAACAACAGTGAAGTCAATATCACTGAAACAACAACAACAGCAACAGTATCAACATATTAATCTCCACCAACGACATCAAAGCCAAATACTGAATCAACAATGACAACAACCAAAAAACAGTGAAGTCAATATGACTGAAACAACAACAACAACAGGATCAACATATTATTATATAAGTAATCACCACCAACAACATCCATGACAAATACTGAATCAACAATGACAACAACTAAACAACAGTGAAGTCAATATGACAGAAACAACAACAACAGGATCAACATATTAATCACCACCAACAACATCCAAGCCAAATACTGAATCAACAATGACAACAAAACAACAGTGAAGTCAATATGACTGAACAACAACAACAACAGGATCAACACATTAATCACCACCAACAACATCCAAGCCAAATACTGAATCAACAAGACAACAACTAAACAACATTCAAGTCAATATGACTGAAACAACAACAACAACAAGATCAATAATTAATCACCACCAACAACATCCAAGCCAAATACTTAATCAACAATAACAACAACTAAACAACAGTGAAGTCAATATGACTGAAACAACAACAACAACAGGATCAACATATTAATCACCACTAACAACATCCAAGCCAAATACTGAATCAACAATGACAACAACTAAACAACAGCGAAGTCAATATGACTGAAACAACAACAACAACAGGACCAACATATTAATCACCACCAACAACATCCAAGCCAAATACTGAATCAACAATGACAACAACTAAACCACAGTGGTCAATATGACTGAAACAACCACAACAACAGGATCAACATAGTAATCACCACCAACAACATTCAAGCCAAATACTGAATCAACAATGACAACAACCAAACCACAGTGAAGTCAATATGACTGAAACAACGACAGTATCAACATATTAATCACCACCAACAACATCCAAGCCAAATACTGAATCAACATTGACAACAACTAAACAACAGTGAAGTCAACATGACTGAAACAACAAAAACAACAGGATCAACATATTAATCACCACCAACAAAATCCAAGCCAAATACTAAATTAACAATGACAACGACCAAACAACAGTGAAGTCAATATGACTGAAACAAAAACAAAAACAGGATCAATAATTAATCACCACCAACAACATCCAAGACAAATACTGAATCAACAATGACAACAATTAAACAACAGTGAAGTCAACATGACTGAAACCACAACAACAACGTGATAAACATATCAATCACCACCAACAACATCCAAGCCAAATACTGAATCAACAATGACAACAACCAAACCACAGTGAAGTCAATATGACTGAAACAACAACAACAACAACAGTAACAACATATTAATCACCACCAACAACATCCAAGCCAAATACTGAAACAACAATGACAACAACTAAACAACAGTGAAGTCGATATTACTGAAACAACAACAACAATAACAGGATCAACATATTAATCACCACAAACAAAATCCAAGCCAAATACTAAATCAACAATTACAACAACAAAACAACAGTGAAGTCAATATCACTGAAACAACAACAACAGCAACAGTATCAACATATTAATCTCCACCAACGACATCCAAGCCAAATACTGAATCAACAATGACAACAACCAAAAAACAGTGAAGTCAATATGACTGAAACAACAACAACAACAGGATCAACATATTATTATATAATTAATCACCACCAACAACATCCATGCCAAATACTGAATCAACAATGACAACAACTGAACAACAGTGAAGTCAATATGACTGAAACAACAACAACAGGATCAACATATTAATCACCACCAACAACATCCAAGCCAAATACTGAATCAACAAGACAACAACTAAACAACATTTAAGTCAATATGACTGAAACAACAACAACAACAGGATCAATAATTAATCACCACCAACAACATCCAAGCCAAATACTTAATCAACAATGAGAACAACTAAACAACAGTGAAGTCAATATAACTGAAACAACAACAACAACAGGATCAACATAGTAATCACCAACAACAACATCCAAGCCAAATACTGAATCAACAATGACAACAACTAAACAACAGTGAAGTCAATATGACTAAAACAACAACAACAACAACAGGACGAACATATTAATCACCACCAACAACATCCAAGCCAAATACTGAATCAACAATGACAACAAATAAACCACAATGAAGTCAATATGACTGAAACAACAACAACAGGATCAATATATTAATCACCACCAACAACATCCAAGCCAAATACTGAATCAACAATGACAACCACAAAACAACAGTGAAGTCAAAATGACTGAAACAACAGGAACAACAGGATCAATATATTAATCACCACCAACAACATCCAAGCCAAATACTGAATCAACAATGACAACAACAAAACAACAGGGAAGTCAATATGATTGAAACAACAACAACAACAGGATCAATATATTAATCACCACCAACAACATCCAAGCCAAATACTGAATCAACAATGACAACAACAAAACAACAGGGAAGTCAATAGGACTGAAACAACAACAACAACAACAGCAACAACAACAGGATCAACATATTAATCACACCAACAACATCCAAGCCAAATACTGACTCAACGATGACAACAACACAACAACAGTGTAGTCAATATTACTGAAACAACAACAACAACAGGATCAACAATTAAACACCACCAACAAGATCCAAGCTAAATACTGAATCAACAATGAGAATAACAGTGAAGTCAATATGACTGAAACAACAACAACAACAGGATCAACATATTAGTCAGCACCAACAACATCCAAGCCAAATACTGAATCAACAATGACAACAACAAAACCACAGTAAAGTCAATATGACTGGAACAACAACAACAGGATCAACATATTAATCACCACCAACAACACCCAATACAAATACTGAATCAACAATGACAACAAGAAAACAACAGTGAAGTCAATACGACTGAAACAATAACAACAACAGGATCAACATATTAATCACCACAAACAACATCCAAAGCCAAATACTGAATCAAAAATGACAACAACAAAACAACAGTGAAGTCAATATGACTGAAACAACAACAACAACAGGATCAACATATTAATCACCACCAACATCCAAGCCAAATACTGAATCAACAATGACAACAACTAAACAACAGTGAAGTGAATATGACTGAAACAACAACAACAACAGGATCAACATATTAATGACCACCAACAACATCCAAGCCAAATACTGAATCAACAATGACAACAACTAAACAACAGTGAAGTCAATATGACTGAAACAACAACAACAACAGGATCAACATATTAATCACCACCAACAACATCCAAGCCAAATACTGAATCAACAATGATAACAACTAAACCACAATGAAGTCAACAAGACTGGACTGAAACAACAACAACAACAGGATGAACATATTAATCACCACCACCAACATCCAAGCCAAATACTGAATCAACAATGACAACAACAAAACAACAGTGAAGTCAATATGACATGAAACAACGACAACAACAGTATCAACATATTAATCACCACCAACAACATCCAAGCCAAATACTGAACCAACAATGACAACAAAACAACAGTGAAGTCAATATGACCGAAACAACAACAACAACAGGACCAACATATTAATCACCACCAACATGTTAACATCAATGCCAAATACTGAATCAACAATGAAAAGAACAAAACAACAGTGAAGTCAATATGACTGAAACAACAACAACAGTATCAACATATTAATCACCACCAACAACATCTAAGCCAAATACTGAATCAACAGTGACAACAACAAAACAACACTGAAGTCAATATGACTGAAACAACAACAACAACAGGACCAACATATTATTCACCACCAACAACATCCAAGCCAAGTACTGAATCAACAATGAAAACAAAAAACAACAGTGAAGTCAATATGACTGAAAAAACAACAACAACAGTATTAACATATTAATCACCACCAACAACATCTAAGCCAAATACTGAATCAACAATGACAACCAAACCACAGTGAAGTCAATATGACTGAAACAACAACAACAACAGTATCAACATATTAATCACCACCAACATCCAAGCCAAATACTGAATCAACAATGACAACAACTAAACAACAGTGAAGTCAATATGACGGAAACAACAACAACAGGACCAACATATTATTCACCACCAACAACATCCAAGCCAAATACTGAATCAACAATGACAACAACAAAACAACCGTGAAGTCAATATGACTGAAACAACAACAGTATCAACATATAAATCACCACCAACAACATCCAAGTCAAATACTAAATCAACAATTACAACAACAAAACAACAGTGAAGTCAATATAACTGAACAACAACAACAACAGGATCAACATATTAATCACCTCCAACAACATCCAAGCCAAATACTGAATCAACAAGACAACAACTAAACAACATTCAAATCAATATGACTGAAACAACAACAACAATAGGATCAATAATTAATCACCACCAACAACATCCAAGCCAAATACTTAATCAACAATGACAACAACTATACAACAGTGAAGTCAATATGACTGAAACAACAACAACAACAGGATCAACATATTAATCACCACCAACAACATCCAAGCCAAATACTGAATCAACAATGACAACAACTAAACAACAGTGAAGTCAATATGACTGAAACAACAACAACAACAGGAACAACATAGTAATCACCACCAACAACATTCAAGCCAAATACTGAATCAACAATGACAACAACTAAACAACAGTGAAGTCAATATGACTGAAACAACAACAACAATAACAGGATCAACATATTAATCACCACAAACAAAATCCAAGCCAAATACTAAATCAACAATTACAACAACAAAACAACAGTGAAGTCAATATCACTGAAACAACAACAACAGCAACAGTATCAACATATTAATCTCCACCAACAACATCCAAGACAAATACTGAATCAACAATGACAACAACAAAACAACAGTGGTCAATATGATGGAAACAACCACAACAACAGTATCAACAAATTAATCACCACCAACAACATCTAAGCCAAATACTGAATCAACAATGATAACAACTAAACCACAATGAAGTCAACAAGACTGGACTGAAACAACAACAACAACAGGATCAACATATTAATCACCACCACCAACATCCAAGCCAAATACTGAATCAACAATGACAACACCAAAACAACAGTAAAGTCAATATGACATGAAACAACGACAACAACAGTATCAACATATTAATCACCACCAACAACATCCAAGCCAAATACTGAATCAACAATGACAACAAAACAACAGTGAAGTCAATATGACCAAAACAACAACAACAACAGGACCAACATATTAATCACCACCAACATGTTAACATCAATGCCAAATACTGAATGAACAATGAAAAGAACAAAACAACAGTAAAGTCAATATGACTGAAACAACAACAACAACAGTATCAACATATTAATCACCACCAACAACATCTAAGCCAAATACTGAATCAACAGTGACAACAACAAAACAACAGTGAAGTCAATATGACTGAAAAAACAACAACAACAGTATTAACATATTAATCACCACCAACAACATCTAAGCCAAATACTGAATCAATAATGACAACCAAACCAGAGTGAAGTCAATATGACTGAAACAACAACAACAACAGTATCAACATATTAATCACCACCAAAATCAAAGCCAAATACTGAATCAACAATGACAACAACTAAACAACATTGAAGTCAATATGACTGAAACAACAACAACAACAGTATCAACATATTAATCACCACCAAAATCAAAGCCAAATACTGAATCAACAATGACAACAACTAAACAACATTGAAGTCAATATGACTGAAACAACAACAACAACAGGATCAACATAGTAATCACCACCAACAACATCCAAGCCAAATACTGAATCAACAATGACAACAACTAAACAACAGTGAAGTCAATATGACTGAAACAACAACAACAGGACCAACATATTAATCACCACCAACAACATCCAAGCCAAATACTGAATCAACAATGACAACAACAAAACAACAGTGAAGTCAATATGACTGAAACAACAACAGTATCAACATATTAATCACCACCAACAACATCCAAGTCAAATACTAAATCAACAATTACAACAACAAAACAACATTGAAGTCAATATCACTGAAACAACAACAACAGCAACAATATCAACATATTAATCTCCACCAACGACATTCAAGCCAAATACTGAATCAACAATGACAACAACCAAACAACAGTGAAGTCAATATGACTGAAACAACAACAACAACAACAGGATCAACATATTATTATATAATTAATCACCACCAACAACATCCATGCCAAATACTGAATCAACAATGATAACAACTAAACAACAGTGAAGTCAATATGACTGAAACAACAACAACAGGATCAACATATTAATCACCACCACCAACATCTAAGCCAAATACTGAATCAACAATGACAACCAAACCACGGTGAAGTCAATATGACTGAAACAACAACAACAACAGTATCAACATATTAATCACCACCAACATCCAAGCCAAATACTGAATCAACAATGACAACAACTAAACAACAGTGAAGTCAATATGACTGAAACAACAACAGCAGGACCAACATATTAATCACCACCAACAACATCCAAGCCAAATACTGAATCAACAATGACAACAACAAAACAACAGTGAAGTCAATATGACTGAAACAACAACAGTATCAACATATTAATCACCACCAACAACATCCAAGTCAAATACTAAATCAACAATTACAACAACAAAACAACATTGAAGTCAATATCACTGAAACAACAACAACAGCAACAGTATCAACATATTAATCTCCACCAACGACATTCAAGCCAAATACTGAATCAACAATGACAACAACCAAAAAACAGTGAAGTCAATATGACTGAAACAACAACAACAACAACAGGATCAACATATTATTATATAATTAATCACCACCAACAACATCCATGCCAAATACTGAATCAACAATGATAACAACTAAACAACAGTGAAGTCAATATGACTGAAACAACAACAACAGGATCAACATATTAATCACCACCAACAACATCTAAGCCAAATACTGAATCAACAATGACAACCAAACCACGGTGAAGTCAATATGACTGAAACAACAACAACAACAGTATCAACATATTAATCACCACCAACATCCAAGCCAACTACTGAATCAACAATGACAACAACTAAACAACAGTGAAGTCAATATGACTGAAACAACAACAACAACAGGATCAACATAGTAATCACCACCAACAACATCCAAGCCAAATACTGAATCAACAATGACACCAACTAAACAACAGTGAAGTCAATATGACTGAAACAACAACAACAGGACCAACATATTAATCACCACCAACAACATCCAAGCCAAATACTGAATCAACAATGACAACAACAAAACAACCGTGAAGTCAATATGACTGAAACAACAACAGTATCAACATATTAATCGCCACCAACAACATCCAAGTCAAATACTAAATCAACAATTACAACAACAATACAACAGTGAAGTCAATATAACTGAACAACAACAACAACAGGATCAACATATTAATCACCACCAACAACATCCAAGCCAAATACTGAATCAACAAGACAACAACTAAACAACATTCAAGTCAATATGACTGAAACAACAACAACAACAGGATCAATAATTAATCACCACCAACAACATCCAAGCCAAATACTTAATCAACAATGACAACAACTATACAACAGTGAAGTCAATATGACTGAAACAACAACAACAACAGGATCAACATATTAATCACCACCAACAACATCCAAGCCAAATACTGAATCAACAATGACAACAAAACAACAGTGAAGTCAATATGACTGAACAACAACAACAACAGGATCAACATATTAATCACCACCAGCAACATCCAAGCCAAATACTGAATCAACAAGACAACAACTAAACAACATTCAAGTCAATATGACTGAAACAACAACAACAACAGGATCAATAATTAATCACCACCAACAACATCCAAGCCAAATACTTAATCAACAATGACAACAACTAAACAACAGTGAAGTCAATATGACTGAAACAACAACAACAACAGGATCAACATATTAATCACCACCAACAACATCCAAGCCAAATACTGAATCAACAATGACAACAACTAAACAACAGTGAAGTCAATATGACTGAAACAACAAGAACAACAGGACCAACATATTAATCACCACCAACAACATCCAAGCCAAATACTGAATCAACAATGACAACATCTAAACCACAGTGGTCAATATGACTGAAACAACCACAACAACAGGATCAACATAGTAATCACCACCAACAACATTCAAGCCAAATACTGAATCAACAATGACAACAACCAAACCACAGTGAATTCAATATGACTGAAACAACTACAGTATCAACATATTAATCACCACCAACAACATCCAAGCCAAATACTTAATCAACAATGACACCAACTAAACAACAGTGAAGTCAGCATGACTGAAACAACAAAAACAACAGGATCAACATATTAATCACCACCAACAAAATCCAAGGCAAATACTAAATTAACAATGACAACGACCAAACAACAGTGAAGTCAATATGACTGAAACAAAAACAACAACAGGATCAATAATTAATCACCACCAACAACATCCAAGACAAATACTGAATCAACAATGACAACAATTAAACAACAGTGAAGTCAACATGACTGAAACCACAACAACAACGTGATAAACATATTAATCTCCACCAACAACATCCAAGCCAAATACTGAATCAACAATGACAACAACCAAACCACAGTGAAGTCAATATGACTGAAACAACAACAGCAAACACAGTATCAACATATTAATCACCACCAACAACATCCAAGCCAAATACTGAATCAACAATGAAAAGAACAAAACAACAGTGAAGTCAATATGACTGAAACAACAACAACAACAGTATCAACATATTAATCACCACCAACAACATCTAAGCCAAATACTGAATCAACAGTGACAACAACAAAACAACAGTGAAGTCAATATGACTGAAACAACAACAACAACAGGACCAACATATTATTCACCACCAACAACATCCAAGCCAAGTACTCAATCAACAATGAAAAAAAAAACATTCAGTGAAGTCAATATGACTGAAAAAACAACAACAACAGTATTAACATATTAATCACCACCAACAACATCTAAGCCAAATACTGAATCAACAATGACAACCAAACCACAGTGAAGTCAATATGACTGAAACAACAACAACAACATTATCAACATATTAATCACCACCAACATCCAAGCCAAATACTGAATCAACAATGACAACAACTAAACAACAGTGAAGTCAATATGACTGAAACAACAACAACAACAGGATCAACATAGTAATCACCACCAACGACATCCAAGCCAAATACTGAATCAACAATGACACCAACTAAACAACAGTGAAGTCAATATGACTGAAACAACAACAACAGGACCAACATATTAATCACCACCAACAACATCCAAGCCAAATACTGAATCAACAATGACAACAACTAAACCACAGTGGTCAATATGACTGAAACAACCACAACAACAGGATCAACATAGTAATCACCACCAACAACATTCAAGCCAAATACTGAATCAACAATGACAACAACCAAACCACAGTGAAGTCAATATGACTGAAACAACAACAGTATCAACATATTAATCACCACCAACAACATCCAAGCCAAATACTTAATCAACAATGACAACAACTAAACAACAGTGAAGTCAACATGACTGAAACAACAAAAACAACAGGATCAACATATTAATCACCACCAACAAAATCCAAGGCAAATACTAAATTAACAATGACAACGACCAAACAACAGTGAAGTCAATATGACTGAAACAAAAACAACAACAGGATCAATAATTAATCACCACCAACAAAATCCAAGCCAAATACTAAATTAACAATGACAACGACCAAACAACAGTGAAGTCAATATGACTGAAACAAAAACAACAACAGGATCAATAATTAATCACCACCAACAACATCCAAGACAAATACTGAATCAACAATGACAACAATTAAACAACAGTGAAGTCAACATGACTGAAACCACAACAACAACGTGATAAACATATTAATCACCACCAACAACATCCAAGCCAAATACTGAATCAACAATGACAACAACCAAACCACAGTGAAGTCAATATGACTGAAACAACAACAACAACAGTATCAACATATTAATCACCACCAACAACATCCAAGCCAAATACTGAAACAACAATGACAACAACTAAACAACAGTGAAGTCAATATGACTGAAACAACAACAACAATAACAGGATCAACATATTAATCACCACAAACAAAATCCAAGCCAAATACTAAATCAACAATAACAACAACAAAACAACAGTGAAGTCAATATCACTGAAACAACAACAACAGCAACAGTATCAACATATTAATCTCCACCAACAACATCCAAGCCAAATACTGAATCAACAATGACAACAACTAAACAAAAGTGGTCAATATGACTGAAACAACCACAACAACAGTATCAACATATTAATCACCACCAACAACATCTAAGCCAAATACTGAATCAACAATGATAACAACTAAACCACAATAAAGTCAACAAGACTGGACTGAAACAACAACAACAACAGGATCAACATATTAATCACCACCACCAACATCCAAGCCAAATACTGAATCAACAATGACAACAACAAAACAACAGTAAAGTCAATATGACATGAAACAACGACAACAACAGTATCAACATATTAATCACCACCAACAACATCCAAGCCAAATACTGAATCAACAATGACAACAAAACAACAGTGAAGTCAATATGACCGAAACAACAACAACAACAGGACCAACATATTAATCACCACCAACATGTTAACATCAATGCCAAATACTGAATCAGCAATGAAAAGAACAAAACAACAGTGAAGTCAATATGAATGAAACAACAACAACAACAGTATCAACATATTAATCACCACCAACAACATCTAAGCCAAAAACTGAATCAACAGTGACAACAACAAAACAACAGTGAAGTCAATATGACTGAAACAACAACAACAGGACCACAATATTATTCAAAATCCAACAACATCCAAGCCAAGTACTGAATCAACAATGAAAACAAAAAACAACAGTGAAGTCAATATGACTGAAAAAACAACAACAACAGTATTAACATATTAATCACCACCAACAACATCTAAGCCAAATACTGAATCAACAATGACAACCAAACCACAGTGAAGTCAATATGACTGAAACAACAACAACAACAGTATCAACATATTAATCACCACCACCAACATCCAAGCCAAATACTGAATCAACAATGACAACAACTAAACAACAGTGAAGTCAATATGACTGAAACAACAACAAAAACAGGATCAACATAGTAATCACCACCAACAACATCCAAGCCAAATACTGAATCAACAATGACAACAACTAAACAACAGTGAAGTCAATATGACTGAAACAACAACAACAGGACCAACATATTAATCACCACCAACAACATCCAAGCCAAATACTGAATCAACAATGACAACAACAAAACAACAGTGAAGTCAATATGACTGAAACAACAACAGTATCAACATATTAATCACCACCAATAACATCCAAGTCAAATACTAAATCAACAATTACAACAACAAAACAACAGTGAAGTCAATATCACTGAAACAACAACAACAGCAACAGTATCAACATATTAATCTCCACCAACGACATTCAAGCCAAATACTGAATCAACAATGACAACAACTAAACAACAGTGAAGTCAATATGACTGAAACAACAACAACAACAGGATCAACATATTATTATATAATTAATCACCACCAACAACATCCATGCCAAATACTGAATCAACAATGACAACAACTAAACAACAGTAAAGTCAATATGACTGAAACAACAACAACAGGATCAACATAGTAATCACCACCAACAACATCCAAGCCAAATACTGGATCAACAATGACAACAAAACAACAGTGAAGTCAATATGACTGAACAACAACAACAACAGGATCAACATATTAATCACCACCAACAACATCCAAGCCAAATACTGAATCAACAAGACAACAACTAAACAACAGGATCAATAATTAATCACCACCAACAACATCCAAGCCAAATACTGAATCAACAATGACAACAACTAAACAACAGTGAAGTCAATATGTCTGAAACAACAACAACAACAGGACCAACATATTAATCACCACCAACAACATCCAAGACAAATACTGAATCAACAATGACAACAACTAAACCACAGTGGTCAATATGACTGAAACAACCACAACAACAGGATCAACATAGTAATCACCACCAACAACATTCAAGCCAAATACTGAATCAACAATGACAACAACCAAACCACAGTGAAGTCAATATGACTGAAACAACAACAGTATCAACATATTAATCACCAACAACAACCTCCAAGCCAAATACTTAATCAACAATGACAACAACTAAACAACAGTGAAGTCAACATTACTGAAACAACAAAAACAACAGGATCAACATATTAATCACCACCAACAAAATCCAAGCCAAATACTAAATTAACAATGACAACGACCAAACAACAGTGAAGTCAATATGACTGAAACAAAAACAACAACAGGATCAATAATTAATCACCACCAACAACATCCAAGCCAACTTCTGAATCAACAATGACAACAACTAAACCACAGTGGTCAATATGACTGAAACAACCACAACAACAGTATCAACATATTAATCACCACCAACAATATCTAAGCCAAATACTGAATCAACAATGATAACAACTAAACCACAATGAAATCAACAAGACTGGACTGAAACAACAACAACAACAGGATCAACATATTAATCACCACCACCACATCCAAGCCAAATACTGAATCAACAATGACAACAACAAAACAACAGTAAAGTCAATATGACATGAAAAACGACAACAACAGTATCAACATATTAATCACCACCAACAACATCCAAGCCAAATACTGAATCAACAATGACAACAAAACAACAGTGAAGTCAATATGACCGAAACAACAACAACAACAGGACCAACATATTAATCACCACCAACATGTTAACATCAATGCCAAATACTGAATCAACAATGAAAAGAACAAAACAACAGTGAAGTCAATATGACTGAAACAACAACAACAACAACAGTATCAACATATTAATCACCACCAACAACATCTAAGCCAAATACTGAATCAACAGTGACAACAACAAAACAACAGTGAAGTCAATATGACTGAAACAACAACAACAACAGGACCAACATATTATTCACCACCAACAACATCCAAGAAAAGTACTGAATCAACAATGAAAACAAAAAACAACAGTAAAGTCAATATGACTGAAAAAACAACAACAACAGTATTAACATATTAATCACCACCAACAACATCTAAGCCAAATACTGAATCAACAATGACAACCAAACCACTGTGAAGTCAATATGACTGAAACAACAACAACAACAGTATCAACATATTAATCACCACCAACATCCAAGCCAAATACTGAATCAACAATGACAACAACTAAACAACAGTGAAGTCAATATGACTGAAACAACAACAACAACAGGATCAACATAGTAATCACCACCAACAACATCCAAGCCAAATACTGAATCAACAATGACAACAAAACAACAGTGAAGTCAATATGACTAAACAACAACAACAACAGGATCAACATATTAATCACCACCAACAACATCCAAGCAAAATACTGAATCAACAAGACAACAACTAAACAACATTCAAGTCAATATGACTGAAACAACAACAACAACAGTATCAACATAATAATCACCACCAACAACATTCAAGCCAAATACTGAATCAACAATGACAACAACCAAACAACAGTGAAGTCAATATGACTGAAACAAAACCAACAACAGGATCGATAATTAATCACCACCAACAACATCCAAGACAAATACTGAATCAACAATGACAACAATTAAACAACAGTGAAGTCAACATGACTGAAACCACAACAACAACGTGATAAACATATTAATCACCACCAACAACATCCAAGACAAATACTGAAGCAACAATGACAACAATTAAACAACAGTGAAGTCAATATCACTGAAACAACAACAACAGCAACAGTATCAACATATTAATCTCCACCAACGACATCCAAGCCAAATACTGAATCAACAATGACAACAACCAAAAAACAGTGAAGTCAATATGACTGAAACAACAACAACAACAGGATCAACATATTAATCAGCACCAACAACATCCAAGCCAAATACTGAATCAACAATGATAACAACTAAACAACAGTGAAGTCAATATGACTGAAATAACAACAACAACGGGATCAACATATTAATCACCACCGACAACATCCAAGCCAACTACTGAATTAACAATGACAACAACGAAACAACAGTGAAGTCAATATGACTGAAACAACAACAACAACAGGATCAACATATTAATCAGCACCAACAACATCCAAGCCAAATACTGAATCAACAATGACAACAACAAAACCACAGTGAAGTCAATATAAATGAAACAACCACAACAACAGGATCAACATAATAATCACCACCAACAACATTCAAGCCAAATACTGAATCAACAATGACAACAACCAAACAACAGTGAAGTCAATATGACTGAAACAAAACCAACAACAGGATCGATAATTAATCACCACCAACAACATCCAAGACAAATACTGAATCAACAATGACAACAATTAAACAACAGTGAAGTCAACATGACTGAAACCACAACAACAACGTGATAAACATATTAATCACCACCACCAACATCCAAGACAAATACTGAAGCAACAATGACAACAACTAAACAACGGTAAAGTCAACATGACTGAAACAACAACAACAACAGGATCAACATATTAATCACCACCAACAACATCCAAGCCAAATACTGAATCAACAATGACAACAACCAAACCACAGCGAAGTCAATATGACTGAAACAACAACAACAAAAACAGTATCAACATATTAATCACCACCAACAACATCCAAGCCAAATACTAAATCAACAATGACAAAAACAAAACAACAGTGAAGTCAATATGACTGAAACAACCAGAACAACAGGATCAACATATTAATCACCACCAACATCCAAGCCAAATACTGAATCAACAATGACAACAACTAAACAATAGTGAAGTGAATATGACTGAAACAACAACAACAACAGGATCATCATATTAATGACCACCAACAACATCCAAGCCAAATACTGAATCAACAATGACAACAACTAAACAACAGTGAAGTCAATATGACTTAAATAACAACAACAACAGGACCAACATATTAATCACCACCAACAACATCCATGCCAAATACTGAATCAACAATGATAACAACTAAACAACAGTGAAGTCAATATGACTGAAACAACAACAACAGGATCAACATATTAAACACCACCAACAACATCCAAGCCAAATACTTAATCAACAATGACAACAACTAAACAACAGTAAAGTCAATATGACTGAAACAACAACAACAACAGGATCAACATATTAATCACCACCAACAACATCCAAGCCAAATACTGAATCAACAATGATAACAACTAAACCACAATGAAGTCAACATGACTGAAACAACAACAACAACAGGATCAACATATTAATCACCACCAACAACATCCAAGCCAAATACTGAATCAACAATGACAACAACCAAACCACAGCGAAGTCAATATGACTGAAACAACAACAACAAAAACAGTATCAACATATTAATCACCACCAACAACATCCAAGCCAAATACTGAATCAACAATGACAAAAACAAAACAACAGTGAAGTCAATATGACTGAAACAACCAGAACAACAGGATCAACATATTAATCACCACCAACATCCAAGCCAAATACTGAATCAACAATGACAACAACTAAACAATAGTGAAGTGAATATGACTGAAACAACAACAACAACAGGATCATCATATTAATGACCACCAACAACATCCAAGCCAAATACTGAATCAACAATGACAACAACTAAACAACAGTGAAGTCAATATGACTTAAATAACAACAACAACAGGACCAACATATTAATCACCACCAACAACATCCATGCCAAATACTGAATCAACAATGATAACAACTAAACAACAGTGAAGTCAATATGACTGAAACAACAACAACAGGATCAACATATTAATCACCACCAACAACATCCAAGCCAAATACTGAATCAACAATGACAACAAAACAACAGTGAAGTCAATATGACTGAACAACAACAACAACAACAGGATCAACATATTAATCACCACCAACAACATCCAAGCCAAATACTGAATCAACAAGACAACAACTAAACAACATTCAAGTCAATATGACTGAAACAACAACAACAACAGGATCAATAATTAATCACCACCAACAACATCCAAGCCAAATACTTAATCAACAATGACAACAACTAAACCACAGTGGTCAATATGACCGAAACAACCACAACAACAGGATCAACATAGTAATCACCACCAACAACATTCAAGCCAAATACTGAATCAACAATGACAACAACTAAACAACAGTGAAGTCAACATGACTGAAACAACAAAAACAACAGGATCAACATATTAATCACCACCAACAAAATCCTAGGCAAATACTAAATTAACAATGACAACGACCAAACAATAGTGAAGTCAATATGACTGAAACAAAAACAACAACAGGATCAATAATTAATCACCACCAACAACATCCAAGACAAATACTGAATCAACAATGACAACAATTAAACAACAGTGAAGTCAACATGACTGAAACCACAACAACAACGTGATAAACATATTAATCTCCACCAACAACATTCAAGCCAAATACTGAATCAACAATGACAACAACCAAACCACAGTGAAGTCAATATGACTGAAACAACAACAGCAACAACAGTATCAACATATTAATCACCACCAACAACATCCAAGCCAAATACCGAATCAACAATGAAAAGAACAAAACAACAGTGAAGTCAATATGACTGAAACAACAACAACAACAGTATCAACATATTAATCACCACCAACAACATCTAAGCCAAATACTGAATCAACAGTGACAACAACAAAACAACAGTGAAGTCAATATGACTGAAACAACAACAACAACAGGACCAACATATTATTCACCACCAACAACATCCAAGCCAAGTACTGAATCAACAATGAAAAAAAACAACAACAGTGAAGTCAATATGATTGAAAAAACAACAACAACAGTATTAACATATTAATCACCACCAACAACATCTAAGCCAAATACTGAATCAACAATGACAACCAAACCACAGTGAAGTCAATATGACTGAAACAACAACAACAACAGTATCAACATATTAATCACCACCAACATCCAAGCCAAATACTGAATCAACAATGACAACAACTAAACAACAGTGAAGTCAATATGACTGAAACAACAACAACAACAGGATCAACATAGTAATCACCACCAACAACATCCAAGCCAAATACTGAATCAACAATGACACCAACTAAACAACAGTGAAGTCAATATGACTGAAACAACAACAACAGGACCAACATATTAATCACCACCAACAACATCCAAGCCAAATACTGAATCAACAATGACAACAACCAAACCACAGTGAAGTCAATATGACTGAAACAACAACAGTATCAACATATTAATCACCACCAACAACATCCAAGCCAAATACTTAATCAACAATGACAACAACTAAACAACAGTGAAGTCAACATGACTGAAACAACAAAAACAACAGGATCAACATATTAATCACCACCAACAAAATCCAAGCCAAATACTAAATTAACAATGACAACGACCAAACAACAGTGAAGTCAATATGAGTGAAACCAAAAAAAAACAACAGGATCAATAATTAATCACCACCAACAACATCCAAGACAAATACTGAATCAACAATGACAACAATTAAGCAACAGTGAAGTCAACATGACTGAAACCACAACAACAACGTGATAAACATATTAATCCCCACCAACAACATCCAAGCCAAATACTGAATCAACAATGACAACAACCAAACCAAAGTGAAGTCAATATGACTGAAACAACAACAACAACAGTATCAACATATTAATCACCACCAACAACATCCAAGCCAAATACTGAAAAAACAATGACAACAACTAAACAACAGTGAAGTCAATATGACTGAAACAACAACAACAATAACAGGATCAACATATTAATCACCACAAACAAAATCCAAGCCAAATACTAAATCAACAATAACAACAACAAAACAACAGTGAAGTCAATATCACTGAAACAACAGCAACAGCAACAGTATCAACATATTAATCTCCACCAACAACATCCAAGCCAAATACTGAATCAACAATGACAACAACTAAACAACAGTGGTCAATATGACTGAAACAACCACAACAACAGTATCAACATATTAATCACCACCAACAACATCTAAGCCAAATACTGAATCAACAATGATAACAACTAAACCACAATGAAGTCAACAAGACTGGACTGAAACAACAACAACAACAGGATCAACATATTAATCACCACCACCAACATCCAAGCCAAATACTGAATCAACAATGACAACAACCAAACCACAGTGAAGTCAATATGACTGAAACAACTACAGTATCAACATATTAATCACCACCAACAACATCCAAGCCAAATACTTAATCAACAAGACAACAACTAAACAACAGTGAAGTCAATATGACTGAAAAAACAACAACAATCGGATCAACATATTAATCACCACCAACAACATCCAAGCCAAATACTGAATCAACAATGAAACAATAAAACAACAGTGAAATCAATATGACTGAAACAACAACAACAATCGGATCAACATATTAACCACCACCAATAACTTCCAAGCCAAATACTGAATCAACAATGAAAACAATAAAACAACAGTGAAGTCAATATGATTGAAACAACAACAACAGGATCAACATATAATTCACCACCAACAACATCCAAGCCAAATACTGAATAAACAATGACAACAACCAAACAACAGTGAAGTCAATAGGACTGAAACAGCAACAACAATAGGATCAATAATTAATCACACCCAACAACATCCAAGACAAATACTGAATCAACAAGACAACAACTAAACAACAGTGAAGTCAATATGACTGAAAAAACAACAACAATCGGATCAACATATTAATCACCACCAACAACATCCAAGCCAAATACTGAATCAACAATGAAACAATAAAACAACAGTGAAGTCAATATGACTGA
Source organism: Cyrtodaria siliqua (assembly GCA_037043455.1). Classification (NCBI taxonomy): domain Eukaryota; kingdom Metazoa; phylum Mollusca; class Bivalvia; order Adapedonta; family Hiatellidae; genus Cyrtodaria; species Cyrtodaria siliqua. The sequence continues at coordinate 86,541 of JAWPHD010006095.1, forward strand.
AACAACAACAACAATCGGATCAACATATTAACCACCACCAACAACATCCAAGCCAAATACTGAATCAACAATGACAACAACTAAACAACAGTGAAGTCAATATGAATAAAACAGCAACAAAAACAGGATCAACAGATTAATCACCACCAACAACATCCAAGCCAAATACTTAATTAACAATGACAACAACTAAACAACAGTGAAGTCAATATGAATAAAACAGCAACAACAACAGGATCAACAGATTAATCACCACCAACAACATCCAAGCCAAATACTGAATCAACAATGACAACAACAAAACCACAGTGATGTCAACATGACAACAACAACAGGATCAACATATTAATCACCACCAACAACATACAAGCCAAATACTGAATCAACAATGACAACTACTAAACAACAGTGAAGTCAACATGACTGACACAACAACAACAGGATCAACATATTAATCACCACCAACAACATCCAAGCCAAATACTGAATCAACAATGACAACAAATAAACAACAGTGAAGTCAATATGACTGAAACAACAACAACTATCAGATCAACATATTAATCACCACCAACAACATCCAAGCCAAATACTGAATCAACAATGACAACAACAAAACCAGTGAAGTCAGTATGACTGAAAAACAACAACAACAGGATCAACATATTAATCACCACCAACAACATCCAAGCCAAATACTTAATCAACAAGACAACAACTAAACAACAGTGAAGTCAATATGACTGAAACAACAACAACAACAGGATCAATAATTTATCACCACCAACAACATCCAAGCCAAATACTAAATCAACAATGACAACAACTAAACAACAGTGAAGTCAATATGACTGAAACAACAACAACAACAGGATCAACATATTATTCACCACCAACAACCACCAAGCCAAATACTGAATAAACAATGACAACAACCAAACAACAGTGAAGTCAATATGACTGAAACAGCAACAACAACAGGATCAATATTTAATCACCGCCAACAACATCCAAGCCAAATACTGAATCGACAATGACAACAACTAAACAACAGTGAAGTGAACATGACTGAAACAACAACAACAACAACAACAGTATCAACATATTAATCACCACCAACAACATCCAAGCCAATTACTGAATTGACAATGACTACAACTAAACAACAGTGAAGTCAATATGACTGAAACAACAACAACAACAGGATCAACATATTAATCACCACCAACAACATCCGAGCCAAATACTGAATCAACAATGACAACAACTAAACAACAGTGAAGTCAACATGACTGAAACAACAACAACAACAGGATCGACATATTAATCACCACCAACAACATCCAAGCCAAATACTGAATCAACAATGACAACCACTAAACAACAGTGAAGTCAACATGACTGAAACAACAACAACAACAAGATCCACATAACAATCACCACCAACAACATCCAAGCCAAATACTGAATCAACAATGACAACAACAGTGAAATCAGTATGACTGAAACAACAACAACAGGATCAACATATTAATCACCACCACCAACATCCAAGCCAAATACTGAATCAACAATGACAAAAACTAAACAAAGTGAAGTCAACATGACTGAAACAACAACAACAACAGGATCAACATATTATTCACCACCAACAACATCCAAGCCAAATACTGAATCAACAATGACAACAACTAAACAACAGTGAAGTCAACATGACTGAAACAACAACAACAACAGGATCAACATATTAATCACCACCAACAACATCCAAGCCAAATACTGAATCAACAATGACAACAACAGTGAAGTCAGTATGACTGAAACAACAACAACAGGATCAACATATTAATCACCACCAACAACATACAAGCCAAATACTGAATCAACAATGAAAACAACTAAACAACAGTGAAGTTAATATGACTGAAACAACAACAACAACAGTATCAACATATTAATCACCACCAACAACATTCAAGCCAAATACTGAATCAACAATGACAACAAATAAACAACAGTGAAGTCAATATGACTGAAAAAACAACAACAATCGGATCAACATATTAGTCACCACCAACAACATCCAAGCCAAACACTGAATCAACAGTGAAAACAATAAAACAACAGTGTAGTCAATATGACTGAAACAACAACAACAACAGGATCAACATATTATTCACCACCAACAACATCCAAGCCAAATACTGAATAAACAATGACAACAATCAAACAACAGTGAAGTCAATATGACTGAAACAGCAACAACAAAAGGATCAATAATTAATCACCCCCAACAACATCCAAGACAAAGACTGAATCAACAATGACAACAACTAAACAACAGTGAAGTGAACATGACTGAAACAACAACAACAACAGTATCAACATATTAATCACCACCAACAACATCCAAGCCAATTACTGAATTGACAATGACTACAACTAAACAACAGTGAAGTCAATATGACTGAAACAACAACAACAACAGGATCAACATATTAATCACCACCAACAACATCCGAGCCAAATACTGAATCAACAATGACAACAACTAAACAACAGTGAAGTCAACATGACTGAAACAACAACAACAGGATCAATATATTAATCACCACCAACAACATCCAAGCCAAATACTGAATCAACAATGACAACAAAAAAAGTGAAGTCAATATGACTGAAACAACAACAACAACAGGATCAACATATTATTCACCACCAACAACATCCAAGCCAAATACTGAATCAACAATGAGAACAACTAAACAACAGTGAAGTCAATATGACTGAAACAACAACAGGATCAACATATTAATCGCCACCAACAACATCCAAGCCAACTACTGAATTAACAATGACAACAACCAAACAACAGTGAAGTCAATATGACTGAAATAGCAACAACAACAGGATCAACAGATTAATCACCACCAACAACATCCAAGCCAAATACTGAATCAACAATGACAACAACAAAACCACAGTGATGTAAAGATGACTGAAACATGACAACAACAACAGGATCAACATATTAATCACCACCAACAACATCCAAGCCAAATACTGAATCAACAATGACAACAAATAAACAACAGTAAAGTCAATATGACTGAAAAAACAACAACATTTGGATCAACATATTAATCTCCACCAACAACATCCAAGCCAAACACTGAATCAACAATGAAAACAATAAAACAACAGTGAAGTCAATATGACTGAAACAACAACAACAACAGGATCAACATATTATTCAGGAACCAACAACATCCAAGCCAACTACTGAATTAACAATGACAACAATCCAACAACAGTGAAGTCAATATGACTGAAACAGCAACAACAACAGGATCAACAGATTAATAACCATCAACAACATCCAAGCCAAATACTGAATCAACAATGACAACAACAAAACAACAGTGAAGTCAACATGACTGAAACAACAACAACAACAGGATCAACATATTAATCACCACCAACAACATCCAAGCCAAATACTGAATCAACAATGACAACAACAGTGAAGTCAGTATGACTGAAACAACAACAACAGGATCAACATATTAATCACCACCAACAACATCCAAGCCAAATACTGAATCAACAATGACAACAACTAAACAACAGTGAAGTTAATATGACTGAAACAACAACAACAGTATCAACATATTAATCACCACCAACAAAATTCAAGCCAAATACTGAATCAAAAATGACAACAAATAAACAACAGTAAAGTCAATATGACTGAAAAAACAACAACAATTGGATCAACATATTAATCACCACCAACAACATCCAAGCCAAACACTGAATCAACAATGAAAACAATAAAACAACAGTGAATTCAATATGACTGAAACAAAAACAACAACAACAGGATCAACATATTATTCACCACCAACAACATCCAAGCCAAATACTGAATAAACAATGACAACAACCAAACAACAGTGAAGTCAATATGACTGAAACAGCAACAACAACAGGATCAATAATTCATCACCCCCAACAACATCCAAGCCAAATACTGAATCAACAATGACAACAACTAAACAACAGTGAAGTGAACATGATTGAAACAACAACAACAACAGTATCAAAATATATAAAACACCACCAACAACATCCAAGCCAAATACTGAATCAACAATGACAACAACTAAACAACAGTGAAGTCAATATGACTGAAATACCAAAAACAACAGGATCAACATATTAATCACCACCAACAACATCCAAGCCAAATACTGAATCAACAATGACAACTACCAAAAACAGTGAAGTCAATATGACTGAAACAACAACAACAACAGGATCAACATATTAATCACCACCAACAACATTTAAGCCAAATACTGAATCAACAATGAGAACAACAAAACAACAGTGAAGTCAATATGACTGAAACAACAACAGGATCAACATATTAATCACCAAAAACAACATCCAAGCCAATTACTGAATTAACAATGACAACAACCAAACAACAGTGAAGTCAATATGACTGAAACAGCAACAACAACAGGATCAACAGATTAATCACCACCAACAACATCCAAGCCAAATACTGAATCAACAATGACAACAACAAAACAACAGTGATGTCAACATGACTGAAACATGACAACAACAACAGGATCAACATATTAATCACCACCAACAACATCCAAGCCAAATACTGAATCAACAATGACAACAACAAAACCACAGTGATGAAAAGATGACTGAAACATGACAACAACAACAGGATCAACATATTAATCACCAGCAACAACATCCAAGCCAAATACTGAATCAACAATGACAACTACTAAACAACAGTGAAGTCAATATGACTGAAACAACAACAACAACAGGATCAACATATTAATCACCACCAACAACATCCAAGCCAAATACTGAATCAACAATGAGAACCAACAATGAGAACAACTAAACAACAGTGAAGTCAATATGACTGAAACAACAACAGGATCAACAAATTAATCACCACCAACAACATCCAAGCCAATTACAGAATTAACAATGACAACAACCAAACAACAGTGAAGTCAATATGACTCAAACAGCAACAACAACAGGATCAACAGATTAATCACCACCAACAACATTAAAGCCAAATACTGAATCAACAATGACAACAACAAAACCACAGTGATGTCAACATGACTGAAACATGACAACATCAACAGGATCAACATATTAATCACCACGAACAACATCCAAGCCAAATACTGAATCAACAATGACAAAGACAAAACAACAGTGAAGTCAATATGACTGAAACAACAACAGGATCAACATATTAATCGCCACCAACAACATCCAAGCCAACTACTGAATTAACAATGACAACAACCAAACAACAGTGAAGTCAATATGACTGAAATAGCAACAACAACAGGATCAACAGATTAATCACCACCAACAACATCCAAGCCAAATACTGAATCAACAATGACAACAACAAAACCACAGTGATGTAAAGATGACTGAAACATGACAACAACAACAGGATCAACATATTAATCACCACCAACAACATCCAAGCCAAATACTGAATCAACAATGACAACAAATAAACAACAGTAAAGTCAATATGACTGAAAAAACAACAACATTTGGATCAACATATTAATCTCCACCAACAACATCCAAGCCAAACACTGAATCAACAATGAAAACAATAAAACAACAGTGAAGTCAATATGACTGAAACAACAACAACAACAGGATCAACATATTATTCAGGAACCAACAACATCCAAGCCAACTACTGAATTAACAATGACAACAATCCAACAACAGTGAAGTCAATATGACTGAAACAGCAACAACAACAGGATCAACAGATTAATCACCACCAACAACATCTAAGCCAAATACTGAATCAACAGTGACAACAACAAAACAACAGTGAAGTCAATATGACTGAAACAACAACAACAACAGGACCAACATATTATTCACCACCAACAACATCCAAGCCAAATACTGAATCAAAATGACAACAACTAAACAACAGTGAAGTCAACGTGACTGAAACAACAACAACAAAAGGATCCACATAATAATCACCACCAACAACATCCAAGCCAAATACTGAATCAACAATGACAACAACAGTGAAATCAGTATGACTGAAACAACAACAACAGGATCAACATATTAATCACCACCAACAACATCCAAGCCAACTACTGAATCAACAATGACAAAAACTAAACAACAGTGAAGTCAACATCACTGAAACAACAACAACAATAGGATCAACATATTAATCACCACCAACAACATCCAAGCCAAATACTGAATCAACAATGACAACAACTAAACAACAGTGAAGTCAACATGACTGAAACAACAACAACAACAGGATCAACATATTAATCACCACCAACAACATCCAAGCCAAATACTGAATCAACAATGACAACAACAGTGAAGTCAGTATGACTGAAACAACAACAACAGGATCAACATATTAATCACCATCAACAACAACCAAGCCAAATACTGAATCAACAATGAAAACAACAAAACAACAGTGAAGTTAATATGACTGAAACAACAACAACAACAGTATCAACATATTAATCACCACCAACAACACTCAAGCCAAATACTGAATCAACAATGACAACAAATAAACAACAGTGAAGTCAATATGACTGAAACAACAACAACAGGATCCACATAATAATCACCACCAACAACATCCAAGCCAAATACTGAATCAACAATGACAACAACAGTGAAATCAGTATGACTGAAACAACAACAACAGGATCAACATATTAGTCACCACCAACAACATCCAAGCCAAATTCTGAATCAACAATGACAAAAACTAAACAACAGTGAAGTCAACATCACTGAAACAACAACAACAATAGGATCAACATATTAATCACCACCAACAACATCTAAGCCAAATACTGAATCAACAATGACAACAACAATGAAGTCAGTATGACTGAAACAACAACAACAGGATCAACATATTAATCACCACCAACAACAACCAAGCCAAATACTGAATCAACAATGAAAACAACAAAACAACAGTGAAGTTAATATGACTGAAACAACAACAACAACAGTATCAACATATTAATCAACACCAACAACATTCAAGCCAAATACTGAATCAACAATGACAACAAATAAACAACAGTGAAGTCAATATGACTGAAAAAACAACAACAATCGGATCAACATATTAATCACCACCAACAACATCCAACCCAAACACTGAATCAACAATGAAAACAATAAAACAACATTGAAGTCAATATGACTGAAACAACAACAGGATCAACATATTATTCACCACCAACAACATCCAAGCCAAATACTGAATAAAAAATGACAACAACCAAACAACAGTGAAGTCAATATCACTGAAACAGCAACAACAACAGGATCAATAATTAATCACCCCCAACAACATCCAAGCCAAATACTGAATCAACAATGACAACAACTAAACAACAGTGAAGTGAACATGACTGAAGCAACAACAACAATAGTATCAACATATAAAACACCACCAACAACACCAAGTCAAATACTGAATCAACAATGACAACAACTAAACAACAGTGAAGTCAATATGACTGAAACAACAACAACAACAGGACAACATATTAATCACCACCAACAACATTCAAGCCAAATACTGAATCAACAATGAGAACAACTAAACAACAGTGAAGTCAATATGACTGAAACAACAACAGGATCAACATATTAATCACCACCAACAACATCCAAGCCAACTACTGAATTAACAATGACAACAACCAAACAACAGTGAAGTCAATATGACTGAAACAGCAACAACAACAGGATCAACAGATTAATCACCACCAACAACATCCAAGCCGAATACTGAATCAACAATGACAACAACAAAACCACAGTGATGTCAACATGACTGAAACATGACAACAACAACAGGATCAACATATTAATCACCACCAACAACATACAAGCCAAATACTGAATCAACAATGACAACTACTAAACAACAGTGAAGTCAACATGACTGAAACAACAACAACAGGATCAACATATTAATCACCACCAACAACATCCAAGCCAAATACTGAATCAACAATGACAACAACAAAACAAAGTGAAGTCAATATGACTGAAACAACAACAACAACAGTATCAACATATTAATCACCACCAACAACATTCAAGCCAAATAATGAATCAACAATGACAACAAATAAACAACAGTGAAGTCAATATGACTGAAACAACAACAACAATCGGATCAACATATTAATCACCACCAACAACATCCAAGCCAAATACTGAATCAACAATGAAAACAACAAAACAACAGTGAAGTCAATATGACTGAAATAACAACAACAACATGATCAACATATTAATCACCACCAACAGCATCTAAGACAATTACTGAATTAACAATGACAACAACTAAACAAACAGTGACGTCAACATGACTGAAACAACAACAACAACAGGATCAACATATTAATCACCACCAACAACATCCAAGCCAAATACTGAATCAACAATGACAACAACAGTGAAGTCAGTATGACAGAAACAACAAAACAGGATCAACATATTAATCACCACCAACAACATCCAAGCAAAATACTGAATCAACAATGAAAACAACAAAACAACAGTGAAATCAATAAGACTGAAACAACAACAACAACAATATCAACATATTAATCACAACCAACAACATTCAAGCCAAATACTGCATCAACAATGACAACAAATAAACAACAGTGAAGTCAATATGACTGAAAAAACAACAACAATCGGATCAACATATTAATCACCACCAACAACATCCAAGCCAAATACTGAATCAACAATGAAAACAATAAAACAACAGTGAAGTCAATATGACTGAAACAACAACAACAATCGGATCAACATATTAACCACCACCAACAACATCCAAGCCAAATACTGAATCAACAATGAAAACAACTAAACAACAGTGAAGTGAACATGACTGAAGCAACAACAACAATAGTATCAACATATAAAACACCACCAACAACATCCAAGCCAAATACTGAATCAACAATGACAACAACTAAACAACAGTGAAGTCAATATGACTGAAACAACAACAACAACAGGACAACATATTAATCACCACCAACAACATTCAAGCCAAATACTGAATCAACAATGAGAACAACTAAACAACAGTGAAGTCAATATGACTGAAACAACAACAGGATCAACATATTAATCACCACCAACAACATCCAAGCCAACTACTGAATTAACAATGACAACAACCAAACAACAGTGAAGTCAATATGACTGAAACAGCAACAACAACAGGATCAACATATTAATCACCACCAACAACATCGAAGCCGAATACTGAATCAACAATGACAACAACAAAACCACAGTGATGTCAACATGACTGAAACATGACAACAACAACAGGATCAACATATTAATCACCACCAACAACATACAAGCCAAATACTGAATCAACAATGACAACTACTAAACAACAGTGAAGTCAACATGACTGAAACAACAACAACAGGATCAACATATTAATCACCACCAACAACATCCAAGCCAAATACTGAATCAACAATGACAACAACAAAACAAAGTGAAGTCAATATGACTGAAACAACAACAACAACAGTATCAACATATTAATCACCACCAACAACATTCAAGCCAAATACTGAATCAACAATGACAACAAATAAACAACAGTGAAGTCAATATGACTGAAACAACAACAACAATCGGATCAACATATTAATCACCACCAACAACATCCAAGCCAAATACTGAATCAACAATGAAAACAACAAAACAACAGTGAAGCCAATATGACTGAAATAACAACAACAACATGATCAACATATTAATCACCACCAACAGCATCTAAGACAATTACTGAATTAACAATGACAACAACTAAACAAACAGTGAAGTCAACATGACTGAAACAACAACAACAACAGGATCAACATATTAATCACCACCAACAACATCCAAGCCAAATACTGAATCAACAATGACAACAACAGTGAAGTCAGTATGACTGAAACAACAAAACAGGATCAACATATTATTCACCACCAACAACATCCAAGCACAATACTGAATCAACAATGAAAACAACAAAACAACAGTGAAATCAATAAGACTGAAACAACAACAACAACAATATCAACATATTAATCACAACCAACAACATTCAAGCCAAATACTGAATCAACAATGACAACAAATAAACAACAGTGAAGTCAATATGACTGAAAAAACAAAAACAATCGGATCAACATATTAATCACCACCAACAACATCCAAGCCAAATACTGAATCAACAATGAAAACAATAAAACAACAGTGAAGTCAATATGACTGAAACAACAACAACAATCGGATCAACATATTAACCACCACCAACAACATCCAAGCCAAATACTGAATCAACAATGAAAACAACAAAACAACAGTGAAGTCAATATGACTGAAATAACAACAACAACAGGATCAACATATTAATCACCACCAACAACATCCAAGACAATTACTGAATTAACAACGACAACAACTAAACAAACAGTGAAGTCAACATGACTGAAACAACAACAACAACACGATCAACATATTAATCACCACCAACAACATCCAAGCCAAATACTTAATCAACAATGACAACAACAGTGAAGTCAGTATGACTGAAACAACAACAACAGGATCAACATATTAATCACCACCAACAACATCCAAGCCAAATACTGAATCAACAATGAAAACAACAAAACAACAGTGAAGTCAATATGACTGAAACAACAACAACAACAGTATCAACATATTAATCACCACCAACAACATTCAAGCCAAATACTGAATCAACAATGACAACAAATAAACAACAATGAAGTCAATATGACTGAAAAAACAACAACAATCGGATCAACATATTAATCACCACCAACAACATCCAAGCCAAATACTGAATCAACAATGAAAACAACTAAACAACAGTGAAGTCAATATGACTGAAACAACAACAACAACAATCGGATCAACATATTAACCACCACAAACACCATCGAAGCCAAATACTGAATCAACAATGAAAACAATAAAACAACAGTGAAGTCAATATGACCGAAACAACAACAACAACAGGATCAACATATAATTCACCACCAACAACATCCAAGCCAAATACTGAATAAACAATGACAACAACCAAACAACAGTGAAGTCAATATGACTGAAACAGCAACAACAACAGGATCAATAATTAATCACCCCCAACAACATCCAAGCCAAATACTGAATCAACAATGACAACAACTAAACAACAGTGAAGTGAACATGACTGAAACAACAACAACAACAGTATCAACATATTAATCACCACCAACAACATCCAAGCCAAATACTGAATCAACAATGACAACAACTAAACAACAGTGAAGTCAATATGACTGAAACAACAACAACAACAGGATCAACATATTAATCACCACCAACAACATTCAAGCCAAATACTGAATCAACAATGAGAACAACTAAACAACAGTGAAGTCAATATTACTGAAACAACAACAGGATCAACATATTAATCACCACCAACAAGATCCAAGCCAACTACTGAATTAACAATGACAACAACCAAACAACAGTGAAGTCAATATGACTGAAACAGCAACAACAACAGGATCAACAGATTAATCACCACCAACAACATCCAAGCCAAATACTGAATCAACAATGACAACAACAAAACCAGTGAAGTCAATATGACTGAAACAACAACAACAGGATCAACATATTAATCACCACCAACTACATCCAAGCCAAATACTGAATCAACAATGACAACAACAAAACCAGTGAAGTCAATATGACTGAAACAACAACAACAGGATCAACATATTAATCACCACCAACAACATCCAAGCCAAATACTGAATCAACAATGACAACAACAAAACCAGTGAAGTCAATATGACTGAAATAACAACAACAGGATCAACATATTAATCACCACCAACAACATCCAAGCCAAATATTGAATCAACAATGACAACAACAAAACCAGTGAAGTCAATATGACTGAAACAACAAGAACAGGATCAACATATTAATGACCACCAACAACATCCAAGCCAAATACTGAATCAACAATGACAACAACAAAAGCGCAGTGATGTCAACATGACTGAAACATGACAACAACAACAGGATCAACATATTAATCACCACCAACAACATCCAAGCCAAATACTGAATTAACAATGACAACAACTAAACAACAGTGAAGTCAACATGACTGAAACAACAACAACAGGATCAACATATTAATCACCACCAACAACATCCAAGCCAAATACTGAATCAACAATGACAACAACAAAACAAAGTGAAGTCAATATGACTGAAACAACAACAACAACAGTATCAACATATTAATCACCACCAACAACATTCAAGCCAAATACTGAATCAACAATGACAACAAATAAACAACAGTGAAGTCAATATGACTGAAACAACAAAAACAATCGGATCAACATATTAATCACCACAAACAACATCCAAGCCAAATACTGAATCAACAATGAAAACAACAAAACAACAGTGAAGTCAATATGACTGAAATAACAACAACAACAGGATCAACATATTATTCACCACCAACAACATCCAAGACAATTACTGAATTAACAATGACAACAACTAAACAACAGTGAAGTGAACATGACTGAAACAACAACAACAACAGTATCAACATATTAATCACCACCAACAACATCCAAGCCAAATACTGAATCAACAATGACAACAACTAAACAACAGTGAAGTCAATATGACTGAAACAACAACAACAACAGGATCAACATATTAATCACCACCAACAACATTCAAGCCAAATACTGAATCAACAATGAGAACAACTAAACAACAGTGAAGTCAATATGACTGAAACAACAACAGGATCAACATATTAATCACCACCAACAACATCCAAGCCAACTACTGAATTAACAATGACAACAACCAAACAACAGTGAAGTCAATATGACTGAAACAGCAACAACAACAGGATCAACAGATTAATCACCACCAACAACATCCAAGCCAAATACTGAATCAACAATGCCAACAACAAAACCACAGTGATGTCAACATGACTGAAACATGACAACAACAGGATCAACATATTAATCACCACCAACAAAATACAAGCCAAATACTGAATCAACATTGACAACTACTAAACAACAGTGAAGTCAACATGACTGAAACAACAACAACAGAATCAACATATTAATCACCACTAACAACATCCAAGCCAAATACTGAATCAACAATGACAACAAATAAACAACAGTGAAGTCAATATGACTGAAACAACAACAACAATTGGATCAACATATCAATCACCACCAACAACATCCAAGCCAAATACTGAATCAACAATGACAACAACAAAACCAGTGAAGTCAATATGACTGAAACAACAACAACATGATCAACATATTAATCACCACCAACAACATCCAAGCCAAATACTGAATCAACAATGACAACAACAAAACCAGTGAAGTCAATATGACTGAAACAACAACAACAGGATCAACATATTAATCACCACGAACAACATCCAAGCAAAATATTGAATCAACAATGACAACAACAAAACCAGTGAAGTCAATATGACTGAAACAACAAGAACAGGATCAAATTATTAATCACCACCAACAACATCCAAGCCAAATACTGAATCAACAATGACAACAACAAAACAACAGTGAAGTCATTATGACTGAAACACCAACAACAACAGGATCAACATATTAATCACCACCAACAACATCCAAGCCAAATACTGAATCAACAAGACAACAACTAAACAACAGTGAAGTCAATATGACTGAAACAACAACAACAACAGGATCAATAATAAATCACCACCAACAACATCCAAGCCAAATACTGAATCAACAATGACAACAACTAAACAACAGTGAAGTCAACATGACTGAAACAACAACAACAACAGGATCAACATATTAATCACCACCAACAACATCCAAGCCAAATACTGAATCAACAATGACAACTACTAAACAACAGTGAAGTGAACATGACTGAAACAACAACAACAACATGATCCACATAATAACCACCACCAACAACATCCAAGCCAAATACTGAATCAACAATGACAACATAAGTGAAATCAGTATGACTGAAACAACAAGAACAGGATCAACATATTAATCACCACCAACAACATCCAAGCCAAATACTGAATCAACAATGACAAAAACTAACCAACAGTGAAGTTAACATGACTGAAACAACAACAACAACAGTATCAACATATAAAACACCACCAACAACATCCAAGCCAAATACTGAATCAACAATGACAACAACTAAACAACAGTGAAGTCAATATGACTGAAACAACAACAACAACAACAGGACAACATATTAATCACCACCAACAACATTCAAGCCAAATACTGAATCAACAATGAGAACAACTAAACAACAGTGAAGTCAATATGACTGAAACAACAACAGGATCAACATATTAATCACCACCAACAACATCCAAGCCAACTACTGAATTAACAATGACAACAACCAAACAACAGTGAAGTCAATATGACTGAAACAGCAACAACAACAGGATCAACAGATTAATCACCACCAACAACATCCAAGCCAAATACTGAATCAACAATGACAACAACAAAAGCGCAGTGATGTCAACATGACTGAAACATGACAACAACAACAGGATCAACATATTAATCACCACCAACAACATACAAGCCAAATACTGAATTAAACATGACAACTACTAAACAACAGTGAAGTCAACATGACTGAAACAACAACAACAGGATCAACATATTAATCACCACCAACAACATCCAAGCCAAATACTGAATCAACAATGACAACAACAAAACAAAGTGAAGTCAATATGACTGAAACAACAACAACAACAGTATCAACATATTAATCACCACCAACAACATTCAAGCCAAATACTGAATCAACAATGACAAGAAATAAACAACAGTGAAGTCAATATGACTGAAACAACAACAACAATCGGATCAACATATTAATCACCACAAACAACATCCAAGCCAAATACTGAATCAACAATGAAAACAACAAAACAACAGTGAAGTCAATATGACTGAAATAACAACAACAACAGGATCAACATATTAATCACCACCAACAACATCCAAGACAATTACTGAATTAACAATGACAACAACTAAACAAACAGTGAAGTCAACATGACTGAAACAACAACAACAACAGGATCAACATATTAATCACCACCAACAACATCCAAGCCAAATACTGGATCAACAATGACAACAACAGTGAAGTCAGTATGACTGAAACAACAACAACAGGATCAACATATTAATCACCATCAACAACATCCAAGCCAAATACTGAATCAACAATGAAAACAACTAAACAACAGTGAAGTCAATATGACTGAAACAACAACAACAACAGGATCAACATATTAATCACCACCAACAACATTCAAGCCAAATACTGAATCAACAATGAGAACAACTAAACAACAGTGAAGTCAATATGACTGAAACAACAACAGGATCAACATATTAATCACCACCAACAACATCCAAGCCAACTACTGAATTAACAATGACAACAACCAAACAACAGTGAAGTCAATATGACTGAAACAGCAACAACAACAGGATCAACAGATTAATCACCACCAACAACATCCAAGCCAAATACTGAATCAACAATGACAACAACAAAACCACAGTGATGTCAACATGACTGAAACATGATAACAACAACAGGATCAACATATTAATCACCACCAACAACATACAAGCCAAATACTGAATCAACAATGAAAACAACAAAACAACAGTGAAGTTAATATGACTGAAACAACAACAACAACAGTATCAACATATTAATCACCACCAACAACATTCAAGCCAAATACTGAATCAACAATGACAACAAATAAACAACAGTGAAGTCAATATGACTGAAAAAACAACAACAAACGGATCAACATATTAATCACCACCAACAACATCCAAGCCAAACACTGAATCAACAATGAAAACAATAAAACAACAGTGAAGTCAATATGACTGAAACAACAACAACAACAGGATCAACATATTATTCACCACCAACAACATCCAGGCCAAATACTGAATAAACAATGACAACAACCAAACAACAGTGAAGTCAATATGACTGAAACAGCAACAACAACAGGATCAATAATTAATCACCCCAAACAACATCCAAGCCAAATACTGAATCAACAATGACAACAACTAAACAACAGTGAAGTGAACATGACTGAAACAACAAGAACAACAGTATCAACATATAAAGCACCACCAACAACATCCAACCCAAATACTGAATCAACAATGACAACAACTAAACAACAGTGAAGTCAATATGACTGAAACAACAACAACAACAGGACAACATATTAATCACCACCAACAACATTCAAGCCAAATACTGAATCAACAATGAGAACAACTAAACAACAGTGAAGTCAATATGACTGAAACAACAAGAATTGAATTGAATTGAATTGGATTTTATAGTCGCACCAACAGCTAAGGTCATATGGCGACTTTCCAGCTTCCACTGGTGGAGGAAGACCCCAGGTGTCCCTCCGGTCAATTTTCGTGCACGGGCGGGCACCTGCGTAGAACCACCGACGTTCCGCAAGCCAGCTGGATAGCTTCCTCACATAAAGATTCCTAGGCCCCTGAGGGATCAAACCTACAGTGATGAGGGGCAAGTGATTGCAAGTCAGAGACTCTAACCACTCGGCCACGGACGCACCCTCAACAACAACAAGATCAACATATTAATCACCACCAACAACATTAAAGCCAACTACTGAATTAACAATGACAACAACCAAACAACAGTGAAGTCAATATGACTGAAACAGCAACAACAACAGGATCAACAGATTAATCACCACCAACAACATCCAAGCCAAATACTGAATCAACAATGACAACAACAAAACCACAGTGATGTCAACATGACTGAAACATAACAACAACAGGATCAACATATTAATCACCACCAACAACATACAAGCCAAATACTGAATCAACAATGACAACTACTAAACAACAGTGAAGTCAACATGACTGAAACAACAACAACAGGATCAACATATTAATCACCACCAACAACATCCAAGCAAAATACTGAATCAACAATGACAACAACAAAACAAAGTGAAGTCAATATGACTGAAACAACAACAACAACAACAGTATCAACATATTAATCACCACCAACAACATTCAAGCCAAATACTGAATCAACAATGACAACAAATAAACAACAGTGAAGTCAATATGACTGAAACAACAACAACAATCGGATCAACATATTAATCACCACCAACAACATCCAAGCCAAATACTGAATCAACAATGAAAACAACAAAACAACAGTGAAGTCAATATGACTGAAATAACAACAACAACATGATCGACATATTAATCACCACCAACAGCATCCAAGACAACTACTGAATTAACAATGACAACAACTAAACAAACAGTGAAGTCACCATGACTGAAACAACAACAACAACAGGATCAACATATTAATCACCACCAACAACATC
Organism: Cyrtodaria siliqua; assembly: GCA_037043455.1. Taxonomy (NCBI): domain Eukaryota; kingdom Metazoa; phylum Mollusca; class Bivalvia; order Adapedonta; family Hiatellidae; genus Cyrtodaria; species Cyrtodaria siliqua. The sequence goes on from JAWPHD010006095.1 coordinate 104,281, forward strand.
CAAGCCAAATACTGAATCAACATTGACAACAACAGTGAAGTCAGTATGACTGAAACAACAACAACAGGATCAACATATTAATCACCACCAACAACATTCAAGCCAAATACTGAATCAACAATGACAACAAATAAACAACAGTGAAGTCAATATGACTGAAAAAACAACAACAATCGGATCAACATATTAATCACCACCAACAACATCCAAGCCAAATACTGAATCAACAATGAAAACAATAAAACAACAGTGAAGTCAATATGACTGAAACAACAACAACAATCGGATCAACATATTAACCACCACCAACAACATCCAAGCCAAATACTGAATCAACAATGAAAACAATAAAACAACAGTGAAGTCAATATGACTGAAACAACAACAACAACAGAATCAACATATAATTCACCACCAACAACATCCAAGCCAAATACTGAATAAACAATGACAACAACCAAACAACAGTAAAGTCAATAGGAAATGAAACAGCAACAACAACAGGATCAATAATTAATCACCCCCAACAACATCCAAGCCAAATACTGAATCAACAATGACAACAACTAATACAACAGTGAAGTGAACATGACTGAAACAACAACAACAACAGTATCAACATATTAATCACCACCAACAACATCCAAGCCAAATACTGAATCAACAATGACAACAACTAAACAACAGTGAAGTCAATATGACTGAAACAACAACAACAACAGGATCAACATATTAATCACCCCCAACAACATCCAAGCCAACTACTGAATTAACAATGACAACAACCAAACAACAGTGAAGTCAATATGACTGAAACAGCAACAACAACAGGATCAACAGATTAATCACCACCAACAACATCCAAGCCAAATACTGAATCAACAATGACAACAAAAAAACCACAGTGATATCAACATGACTGAAACATGACAACAACAACAGGATCAACATATTAATCACCACCAACAACATACAAGCCAAATACTGAATCAAAAATGACAACTACTAAACAACAGTGAAGTCAACATGACTGAAACAACAACAACAGGATCAACATATTAATCACCACCAACAACATCCAAGCCAAATACTGAATCAACAATGACAACAACAAAACCAGGGAAGTCAATATGACTGAAACAACAACAACAGGATCAACATATTAATCACCACCAACAACATCCAAGCCAAATACTGAATCAACAATGACAACAACAAAACCAGTGAAGTCAATATAACTGAAACAACAACAACAGGATCAACATATTAATCACCATCAACAACATCCAAGCCAAATATTGAATCAACAATGACAACAACAAAACCAGTGAAGTCAATATGACTGAAACAACAAGAACAGGATCAACATATTAATCACCACCAACAACATCCAAGCCAAATACTGAATCAACAATGACAACAACTAAACAACAGTGAAGTCAATATGACTGAAACAACAACAACAACAACAACAACAACATATTAATCACCACAAGCCAAATACTGAATCAACAAGACAACAACTAAACAACAGTGAAGTCAATATGACTGAAACAACAACAACAACAGGATCAATAATTAATCACCACCAACAACATCGAAGCCAAATACTGAATCAACAATGACAACAACAAAACAACAGTGAAGTCAATATGACTGGAACAACAACAATAACAGGATCAATATATTAATCACCACCAACAACATCCAAGCCAAATACTGAATCAACAATGACAACAACAAAAAAAAGTGAAGTCAATATGACTGAAACAACAACAACAGGATTAATATATTAATCACCACCAACAACATCCAAGCCAAATACTGAATCAAAAATGACAACAAACAAACAACAGTGAAGTTGATATGACTGAAACAACAACAACAACAGGATCAATATATTAATCACCACCAACAACATCCAAGCCAAATACTGAATCAACAATGAGAACAACAAAACAACAGTGAAGTCAATATGACTGGAACAACAACAACAGGATCAACATATTAATCACCACCAACAACACCCAATCCAAATACTGAATCAACAATGACAACAACAAAACAACAGTGAAGTCAATATGACTGAAACAACAACAACAACAACAGGATCAACATATTAATCACCACCAACAACATCCGAAACCAAATACTGAATCAACAATGACAACAACAAAACAACAGTGAAGTCAATATGACTGAAACAACAACAACAATCAGATCAACATATTAATCACCACCAAGAACATCCAAGCCAAATACTGAAGCAACAAAGACAACAACAACACCGACAACAACAAAACCACAGTGAAGTCAATATGACTGAAACAACAAGAACAACTGGATCAACATATTAATCACCAACAACAACATCCAAGCCAAATACTGAATCAACAATGACAACAACAAAACAACAGTGAAGTCAATATGAATGAAACAACAACAACAGGATCAACATATTAATCACCACCAACAACATCCAAGCCAAATACTGAATCAACAGTGACAACAACAAAACAACAGTAAAGTCAATATGACTGAAACAACAACAACAATAACAGGATCAACATATTAATCACCACCAACAATATCCAAGCCAAATACTGAATCAACGAAGACAACAACAAAACCAAGTGAAGTTGATATGACCGAAACAACAGAATCAACATATTAATCACCACCAACAACATTCAAGCCAAATACTGAATCAACAAAGACAACAACAAAACCACAGTGAAGTTGATATGACTGAAACAACAACAACAGGATCAACATATTAATCACACCAACAACACCCAAGCCAAATACTGAAGCAACAAAGACAACAACAAAACCACAGTGAAGTTGATATGACTGAAACAACAAGAACAACTGGATCAACATATTAATCACCACCAACAACATCCAAGCCAAATACTGAATCGACAATGACAACAACAAAACACCGGTGAAGTCAATATGACTGAAACAACAACAACAACAGGATCAAGATATTAATCACCACCAACAACATCCAAGCCAAATACTGAATCAACAATGACAACAACAAAACCACAGTGAAGTTGATATGACTGAAATAACAACAACAACAGGATCAACATATTAATCACCACCAACAACACCCAAGCCAAATACTGAATCAACAATCACAACAACAAAACAACAGTGAAGTCAATATGACTGAAACAACAACAACAGGATCAACAAACAACACTCGAACCATTTACTTAATTAACAATGACAAGAACAAAACAACTGTCACGTCAATATGACTGGATCTACAAGTCAAATTTAAATTGAAGTACAGCGTGGCCAAATTTGACTAAACTATAGTATAAATGCAACGACAACAGAACCACCATAATCTCAAAGGACAAAAACACTCAAGCCAAATATGGAATCAACAATGACAACAACAAAATGACAACAGTAAAGTTGACATATTTAGACCAATAACAACAGGACCAAATTTAAATTGAAGAACGACAGCATGGACAAACTTGACAATAACTAATGTAAAATGAATAACTACTATAAAATGCAACAACAACAGCATTAACATATTAACAAACAACAACAGCCAAGCCAAATATGAAATCAACAATATCATCAACAAAACAACAGTGAAGTCGATATGACTGGAACAACAACAACAGGACCAACATATTAAACAACAACCCAAAAATCCAAGCCAAAAACGGAATCCACAATCATGACAACAACACAAGAAATCCGTGGATTCACATGTCTCGCCTAACGGGGGCTGGACTTAAAAATAAAAAGGTCAATGATGCTTAAATGAAAGTTTGTAAATAGTTTAGTAATTTAAAAACAATGGAGTTTGCAGTTTGCTGAGATGACATTAAAGTGCATTTATTTAAAAACAAAATATCATTCTATTAAAAACAAGAGGCCCAAGAGGGCCTGTGGATGCTCTACTGGCTAAAACGGCTCTTATATCAAGGGTTGTCAACATAAAATTCCCATCAGTACTTCTTTTAAAACATTGCAAAAACAACAGGGATAGGATGTCCTTAGATCGCTCACCTGGTAATAAGTCGGCTGTGTCTAGTTTGGCATGGGTATTTTTTAATTTGTCCCACTTTCTTCTATAGATGTTTTATATTAACAGTCTAAACACATATAGTAAAGATCAGATAAAAATGAAGTAACTACAGATTTAACAAAGGAAAATACAATATAGCATTTTTCAACAAATCAAGGGCCATAACTCTGTCATTACTAACAGGATCTAGCTGGTTTTCGAACTTGTCCAAGATTTCATTGACAAGTACTCTGCATATACCATACTCTGCACAACTAGACATCCTACTGAGGCTTCCTGCTAATCTTTTTAAAATGTAAAGTTAAAATGTCAAAGGGCCATAACTCCGTCAAAAATCAGCGAAATTATCCAAAAGTGTGGCATGCACAACTAGACATTTTACCGATGCTTCCTGCCAAGTTTTGTCGAAATCCAACAAGGCGTTTAGGAGGAGTAGCGCCGACAAGAAATTTAAAGTAAAAATGTCAAGGGGTCATTACTCCATCAAAAATCAACAAATTGGAGGAAAATATGCAACAGACACAACTAGAAATCAAAGCGATACTTCCCGCTAACATGGTGTTAACACAAACAAAAAAAAGTAATTCAAAAAAAATAAAAAAATAACCTTCCAAAAAATAAATAAAATGAAAAAAAAAAATAAAAAAAAAATAAAAAATAAATAAAACAAGAGGGCCAAGAGGGCCTGTAGACGCTCTACTTGTATGATGTGATTCAAAAACATAAACATATTGGAGGCCAACCCAAGAAACATGTTTCCTATATATAACTCTATGTAAAATTTTGGTTATCATGGCGGCCATTTTGAATATTTGACGACAACGAAAAACACAAACTTGATAGAGGCCATCTACAGGAACATGCATATGATATTTAACTACAATAGAATAAGTGGTAATATGTCGTTTGATAAATGTCCTTAAATTTGACCTAAGTTTAGCCATGGTGGCCATCATGGATGACTGGAGGCCCCAAAAACGCAAATCTGAGGGGGAACTAACCCAAAGATCAATGTGATTAAGTTTCATCAAAATCCTTCAAGCAGTTTCAGAGAAGATGTCATTCTTAACGTTTTTCTATATAACTCTATGTAAGCTTTGGGGTTGCCGTGGTGGCCATTTTGATTATTAGACGAAAATGAAAAACACAAACTTGATAAAGGCTAACCCAAGGAACATGTATATGATATTTTGCAAGAATGGAATAAGTGGTTTCGTCAGAGATGTCGTTTTAAATTTCCTTAAATCTGACCTAGTTTTAGCCATGGTGGCCGCCTTGGATGACTGGCGGCCGCAAAAAACACAAATCTGAGAGGACCCTCCAAAGCAACATTGTGATGAAGTTTCATCAAAATCCTTCAAGCGGTTTCAGAGGAGATGTCGATTTTATAAAATTGCTAACAGACAGACAGACGGACAGACGGACGACCGACGAAAAGTGATCGCATAAGCCCTACTGGCCTGTGGCCAGTAGAGCTAAAAACAACATCTAAAACAATGATCGCTTCAATTAGGAGTAACTGGCTCATCATCCTCATCGTTTTCTTCAATATCGTCATCGTCGTCTTCCTCGTTATCAACAATCTGTGATGCATAAGGTGTGAAGTTGGGTGATCGTCCGAAATGTTCAGAGAACAAACTCTCCAGCTCCTAAAAAGAAAACAGAGTTGTTTAAAATTGTTATCGTTTTAAAGCAAACTTTTATTTTTACAGAACGTGGCATCACATTGCTACTGCCATCTGGTGTGGGTGTGGATGTGTAGGGGGAGTGGGGAGGTGAGACCGTGGAAGCGGGGCATGCAAATACTGGGCTTATTTGTCTTAAAGTCTGAGGTCGCGGCTATCTTTTTCTGGAAAATCCCTGACGGGTTCTCGGTGTTTACAGAAGAGCTAAAATCTATTGACTGTGTTACGACCTTTGCGCTTTATATTACACAAGGCTGATTTTACTAGCGACGTCTAACTGCAACTCACTTAGTGTGCCTATACTGGAGGAAAATAAGAAACCCAAAAAGACCTCGCTGAAAAAAAGTTTTTCAATAACAACAACAATGCAAAACAGTGCATAAACAAGACGTCTAACTCTTATTAATATGGTAATAACCTTTCTCACACAAAGATTTATACCTTTTTAGCTAAAATAATGACTTTGTAACTCCGTTATTTAAAACAGAAAGTAGCCCATTATTAATATGTTAATAATTAACCTTTCTCATACAAAGATTCATACCTTTTTAGCTAATATAATGACTTTGTAACTCCGTTATTCAAAACAGAAAGTAGCCCATGATACGTACATGTAATGTATACATTAAATGGTCATCTGTTTTCGCGCATTGAAACCAGGCCATTTATTTTGAGTTGTATGCGAGGCCACAAAAAACAGAACGATTACTGTGTCATCCGTTTTTTTCCATCATGCGTAAATTTACATGCATTGTTGCTTGATTGATTGATCGATTGATTGATTGATTGATTGAAGGGTTTCACGACGCACCAACACACAAAAATGGCATATGTCATAAAAAGGAAAGCTCCCTCTCCTTTTACATCAAGATAAAAAGTATGCAAAGTGAGCCAACATCCTCACCCCCATGTTCTGACTTCATCTCAACTAAGTGGAAGGAGACACTGTGGTCTTACTCTACCTTGGATGTAAACTTGATCTTCTACTTTGGATGGTACCACCAACATGGTACCACAGGGGGGCGTAATTAACCAATGAACATGAAAATTTAATTGGGTTTTACGGTGCACAAACTAGTGGCACAAACACAGTATATATGAAATTACTCTATTCTATTGATTCTAGTATTCACTAGCGGTGCACCGGCGGCGCGCGCCCCCCCCCCCCGCCCCCCCCCCCCCCCTAAAAATTCCGGATCATACATGTATGTCCATGTTACTGTAGATAAAATATCAAACAATTTCGTTGCACGCCCTCAGTATAAAAAAAATTCTCGCTCGCTTAGCTCGCTCGACGCAAATGGCTAATGAGTGGTTTAATTACCACATTGTTAAATCCTTTTATTTGAAAATGGACTTTTTTTTATTCATACATGTATGTCAATGTTATTGTAGATAAAATATCAAACAATTGCGTTGCACGCCCTCAGTATAAAAAAAATTCTCGCTCGCATAACACATAATGGCTAATGAGTGGTCTAATTAACATATTGTTAAATTCTTTTATTTGAAAACGGACTTTTTTTATTCATACGTGTATGTCCATGTTACTGTAGATAAAATATCAAACAAGTTAGATGGACGCCCTCAGTATTTTTTTTTTATTGAAAACATACTTTTTACCCTGTTAATGCACTGTTTTAAGAGGCTAGAGACGGAACCCGAAAATTGACCAAAATATTACGCCCCCCCTAAGCTGAAATCCTGGATCCGCCCCTGGTATTATATTAACAAGAGAATCTTATTTGACCTATTCTATAGGTAATATAACTATTAATTGATGTGCATTAATTATCCTGTTTCCATGTATTACATACATCATGTTGTAATCAGCAAGTCAAAGAATTAATATCATTCAACTTGGTTTAATATATACATATATATTAATGATAAGATAAGAAAATTATACAAATATTTAATTGGAACATTGTATTAAATTCTGCTAAAGTGGCTAAAAAGCTTAGCCAAAAAATGGCTAAACAAAAATCGAATCGGCTAAAGAAAATTGAGGTGGATTTGCCTTTTTTTGGTCCAATGAAGAGCCCAGAAATCCATTTAATATGTAAGCGTGTGTACACCAACTCTGCCCCCGAACTCCAGGCACATAATTAAACTGTGACAGTGACAGCCTATAGTTAGAATTATCGAACCTTTGGTGTACCACAATACTAAACAAAAACGTGGCATTAACCTCTCCCACCACGGCTATCTACAATTTGTATTGATTAAAAATTAATTATTCTTATTATGTTATTATGTACATGTAGGGTACTTGATTAATACCAAAACAAAAGAAAACAAGAGGTCAATGACCTTGAAGCTATACTGATAGGTTTTTGATAGCTAGATCAGCATTCCTGTGAAGTTTCATGAAAATCCGTCAAGTAGTTCAGAGGAGTAGTCGCTACAAGTTTTCATTATATAACTATGTAAACAAAGATGGCCAATGGCGGCCATGTTTAATGTCATATCAAAATATTTTTGACAATGAAAATTCATACTGATCATTTTATACTGATCATTTTAGAAAAAGTCCCATATCAATATCACTTATAGTTTTCAAGAAGTAGTCGCTACAAACTTGTTTTTGAAAATCTATTTTTAGCCATGGTGGTCATCTTGAATTTTCGGCCAACCTGAAAGTTTGCTAGGATCAATTAGACATCAAGAGCAACATTCCTGTGAAGTTTCATCAAAATCCGTCAAGTAGTTTCAGAGGAATAGTCGCTAAAAGTTTTTAGTAGATAACTCTATGTAAACAAAGATGGCCACTGACAGCCATTTTTAACATCGAATCAAATCGATTTTCGACAAGGTCCAACATCATGTCATGCTGATCATTTTAGGAAAAGTCCCATATCAATATAACTTATAGTTTTCAAGAAGTAGTCGCTACAAACTTGTTTTTTGAAAATCTATTTTTAGCCATGGTGGCCATCTTGAATTTCCGGCCGACCTGAAATATTGCTAGAATCAATTAGACAGCAAGAGCAACATTCGTCAGAAGTTTCATAAAAATCCGTCAAGTAGTTTCAGAGGAGTAGTCGCTACAAGTTTTTACTAAATAACTCTATTTCGAAGATGGCCACTGGCAGCCATGTTTAACATCGAATCGAAATAATGTTCGACAAGGATTAACATCATGTCATACTGATCATTTTAGGAAAAGACGCATATCAATATCACTTATAGTTTACAAGAAGTAGTCGCTACAAACTTGCTTTTTGAAAATTTATTTTTAGCCGCGGCGGCCATCTTGAATTTCCGGCCAACCTGAAATTTTGCTAGGATCAATTAGACATCAAGAGCAACATTCCTGTGAAGTTTCATGAAAATCCGTCAAGCAGTTTCAGACGAGTAGTCGCTACAATATTTCATTATATAACTCTATGTAAACAAAGATGGCCGCTGGTGGCCATGTTTAACGTCGCATCAAAATATTTTTCGACAAGGATCAACAACATTCCATACTGATCATTTTAGAAAAAGTCCCATATCAATATCACTTAAATTTTTCAAGAAGTAGTCGCTACAAACTTGTTTTTTTGAAAATCTATTTTTAGCTGTTGTAGCCATCTTGAATTGTTGATCAACCTGAAATGTTGCTAGGATAGTTTAGACATCAAAAGCAACATTCCTGTGAAGTTTCATGGAAATCCGTCAAGTAGTTTCAGAGGAGTAGTCGCTACAAGTTTTTACTAAATAACTCTATGTCAAAGATTGACGCTGGCAGCCATGTTTAACATCGAATCGAAACAATTTTCGACAAGGACCAACATCATGTCATGCTGATCATTTAGAAAAAGTCCCATATCAATATCAGTTAGAGTTTTCAAGAAATAGTCGCTACAAACTTGTTTTTTAAAAATCTATTTTTAGATTTGGTGGCCATCTTGGATTTCACATCAACATGAATTTTTGCTAGGATCAACTAGACCTCAAGGGCAAAAATTCTATAAAGTTTCATGAAAATCCATTCAGTAGTTTTAGAGGAGTAGTCGCTGAAAAAAAAGGTTACGGACAGACAGACGACGGACACCGCACCACGGCATAAGCTCTGATGATCTCTGATCAGTAGAGCTAAAAATCGGAAACGGATAATCTATACCGTATATTTCAATTGGTAAATATATCTATATTGTATATCAGTTTTAATTTAATGCGGATGGAATAATTACAATGTGCAAATACATACTACATGTACCCGACCACATGTGTAATCATTTTGTACGTGTTGATAACATAGGCAAACTTGTATAAGGTTTAAATTTAAAATAAGCTAGCAATGATGGAATGTTTACCTAGACATATAAAAAATAACAACAGGCCCAAGAGGGCCTGTGGACGCTCTACTGGCTAATATGGCTCTTATAACATCAATGAAATGAATGTTGTTTAACGGCTCATCAACACAGTATAGGTTATTTAGAGCCGCCCCAGAGAGAGGGGAAGGATACATAGGAATCCGGGAACCTGCCCTACTCTTATTATCCAATAGATTCCTATGGTTCTTTAACGTGCTCGGAGGATAGACCGATACACGGGACCGCCCGGTTTACGTCCCCATCCGACGGACGAGGCTAAGGTAATGAAGCGAGTGACTATCGTCTTAAAGAGGGAAAATATAGCATTTTTAACTAAATCAAGAACCATAACTCCGCCATTACCGCCATTACTGGTCCGATCTGGCTGGTTTTCGAAGTTGGCCAGTAGAGATAATAACAAGCGGTCAATAATCTTGAAGCTCTACTGATAGGTTGTTGATACCTAGATCAGTATTTCTGTGAAGTTTTTATAGAAAAAGTCCCATATCAATATCACTTATAGTTTTCAAGAAGTAGTAGCCACAAACTTGCATTTTGAAAATCTATTTTTAGCTATGGTGGCCATCTTGAATTTCCGGGCGACCTGAAAATCTCCTAGGATCAATTAAGCAATAAGAGCAACATTTCTGTGAAGTTTCATGAAAATCCGTCAAGTAGTTTTAGAGGAGTAGTCGCTACAAGTTTTCATTAAATAACTCTTATGTAAACAAAGATGGCCGCTGACAGCCATGTTTAACATTGAATCAAAATGATTTTTGACAAGGACCAACATCATGTCATGCTGATCACTTTAGAAAAAGTCCCATATCAATATCCCTTAGAGTTTTCAAGAAGTAGTCGCTACAAACTTGTTTTTTAAAAACCTATTTTTAGATTTGGCGGCCATCTTGGATTTCACATCAACATGAATTTTTGCTAGGATCAACTAGACTTCCTGAGCAACATTTCTGTAAAGTTTCATGAATATCCATTCATTAGTTTCAGAGACGTAGTCGCTACAAAAAAAAGTTTACGGACGGACAGACAGACGGACGCCGCACCACGGCATAAGCTCCGCTGATCTCTGATCAGTCAAGATAAAAAAACAAAAAGAAATAAGTAAAAAAACAAAAGTTTCGATGGGTTGTGTAGGGGAGGGGTGTCATCATAGCGATATGCATAAAAATTTACCAAAACAACACAGAAATATGTAAAAAAATACAGTTTCGAGTGTGGGGTGGAGGCGTGGGGGTCATGGGGTGGGGGTGCGAGGTGGGAGGGAGGGTTGTGGGGATGTCAACATAGCTATATGTCTAAGACTTGACCAAAACACAGAAATATGTTTCAAGTAGAGGGTTGTGGGGTTGGGGGGGGGGGGGGGGTTGGTAAACAACACAGAAATATGTAAAAAGTTTTGAGTGGGGGTGTGGAGAGCAGGGGTGGTGGGGAATGGGGGGTGGGGCCGGGGGGGAGGGGGGCAACATAGCTATATGTGTAAGAATTTACCAAAACATCACAGAAATATGTAAAAACAAGAGGTCCAAGAGGGCCTGTGGATGCTCTACTGGCTCAAAATAAAGTTTATGTATAAGGGGCCAGAAGTCAAAAATCATTCAACCAGAACATGCCAATGATAGGTGCAACTAGGCTTAGTACTGATCATCCTCGCGAAGATTTGCTGAAATCTGGCAGAGAGTTCAGAAGAGACTAATCTGGAAAAAGTTTGTGTATTAAAACATTTAAAGGGTCACAACTCTGCCAAATATCATTCAACCAAAATATGGCAGATGATATGCACAACTAGGCTTGATACTGATCGTCATTGTCTTTCATTTTCAATTTACCACAATTTTTCTGTCGAGACAAAACCGGTTTTCCAAAAAAATTACAATATTTAATGATTTCATCAGTTCGTCAAATATTTTATGCCAAACATTTTACTGAGGTAGTTGCATAGTTCCATGTGTCATATTATACACTGTCTGCCCCTTATTTTGAACATAGTCCTGTTTATATGCACATATGACTGCTTTTTTTACCCCCACCACCATTAGAAAACACATAATTTGACTTTAAATAGTAATAAGGTACAACCAAAATATGTTTCAAGTTCCTAGTCTTCTTTGTGTCAATGTATCTACAAATTAAAGTTTAATAAAGCATTTTTTACAACCAAGACACACAGACAGGCAGACAGACAGGTGTGCTATAAGGACTTCTTGCTTTTCAACATTTACTCGCGGTGTGATTTTCAACAATGCCGTCAGATTCTATGTCAAATAGAATAAAACAATATAGTTGTCGCCTGCCTACTTGTTTGTTTGTTTGCTTGCTTGCTTGCTTAATTGCTTGCTTGCTTATTTACTTGCTGCTTTGTTAATTAACAATAAGACAGAGACTGGGTGAAACCACCTCTTAAAAATCAAACATATTTTAAGACTCTTAGTAGAGATAATGCCCATTGATTGAGATATTAATTCATGATAAACAAAGCAAGGTACATTTCTAAAAATCACTTACCAAATGCTGTAGGCTTTGCTGGTCCATGTATGTCAAACACAGTAGCACACACAGTAACGCGTCCCGCAAAAGTCTTTGAGTCCCTGAAAAGTCTTCGAGATGCCTCATGCTAAATAACTGATGGTGTCAATGGAACAAGACACTTGTTGCTTGAGCTCTGGAAATAGAACAGTGTTACCATTGCATAATAAAACTGGGTGAAACTACCTCTTAACAAGAGGCCCAAGAGGGCCTGTGGATGCTCTACTGGCTAATATGGCTCTTATAACATCAATGAACTATCGTCTTAAAGACGCAAAATATAGCATTTTTAACTAAATCAAGAGCCACAACTCCGCCATTACTCGTCCGATCTGGCTGGTTTTCGAAGTTGGCTAGTAGAGATAATAAAAATGAAAAAAAAAAAATATATATATATATAAAAATAATAAAAGAAAATAAGAGGCCCAAGAGGGCCTGTGGACGCTCTACTTGCTAATATGGCTCTTATGACATCAATGAAGAGAGTGACTATCGTCTTAAAGAGGCAAAATATAGCATTTTTAACTAAATCAAGAGCCATTACTCCGCCATTACTGGTCCGATCTGGCTGGTTTTCCAAGTTGGCCAGTAGAGATAATAAAAATAAAAAAACTAGAAATTGTTATTGTCCATGGGACAAAAACGTATGGCTCCCCCACTCGCCCGAACAGACATAATTGACGACTCTAGGTCCAACTGTTCTTTATTGATCTGAGATCGTTTTGATATTCAATATCCCTGTGACTGTATCTACTATCTGTATCAGTAAGGCCACATAAAAAAATATGTGTGATTCAAGTAACCCGACCGACCCTATTTTTTTAAAGGGCCGACCCTAAAACTTCTTATGCAAAAATTCAAAAAATAAAAAATTCAAAAAAAAAATTCAAAAAAGAATCTAAATTAAAATAAATAAAAAATCAATAGGGGTCATCTACTGGTCATGACCAACCATCCTTCCAAGTTTGAGGACCCTAGGTCCAACCATTCTCTAGTTATTGATCGGACATAGTTTCACCGCAACCTTGACCTTTGACCTAGTGACCCCAAAATCAATAGGGTCATCTACTGGTCATGACCAACCATCCTTCCAAGTTTGAGGACCCTAGGTCCAACCATTCTCTAGTTATTGATTGGACATCGTTTCACCGCAACTTTGACCTTTGACCCCAAAATCAATAGGGTCATCTACTTGTCATGACCAACCATCCTTCCAAGTTTGAGGACCCTAGGTCCAACCGTTCTCTAGTTATTGATCGGACATCGTATTAATAGTCAAGGTCACCACGACCTTGACCTTTGACCTAGTGACCCCTCTACTTGTCATGACTAACCGTCGTTCCCAGTTTGAGGACCCTAGGTCCAACCGTTCTCTAGTTATTGATCGGACATCGTATTAATAGTCAAGGTCACCACGACCGTGACCTTTGACCTAGTGACCCCTCTACTTGTCATGACCAACCATCCTTCAAAGTTTGAGGACCGTAGGTCCAACCATTCTCTAGTTATTGATCGGACATCGTTTGTGACACAGACAGACCTACGGCCTTGACCTTTGACCTAGTGACCCCAAAATCAATAGGGGTCATCTACTTGTCATGACCAACCATCCTTCCAAGTTTGAGGACCGTAGGTTCAACCGTTCTCTAGTTATTGATCGGACATCGTTTGTGACACAGACAGACCTACGGCCTTGACCTTTGACCTAGTGACCCCAAAAGCAATAGGGGTCATCTACTTGTCATGACCAACCATCCTTCCAAGTTTGAGGACCCTAGGTCCAACCATTCTCTAGTTATTGATTGGACATCGTTTTGATAGTAAATGTCACCGCAACATTGACCTTTGACCTAGTGACCCCAAAATCAATAGGGGTCATCTACTTGTCATGGCCAACCATCCTTCCAAGTTTGAGGACCCTAGGTCCAACCATTCTCTAATTATTGATCGGACATGGTTTTGATAGTCAATGTCACCGCAACATTGACCTTTACCCTAGTGACCCCAAAATCAATAGGGCTCATCTACTTGTCATGACCAACCATCCTTCCTAGGTTGAGGACCGTAGGTCCAACCATTCTCTAGTTATTGATCGGACATCGTTTTTGACACAGACAGACCTACGGCCTTGACCTTTGACCTAGTGACCCCAAAATCAATAGGGGTCATCTACTTGTCATGACCAACCATCCTTCCAAGTTTGAGGACCGTAGGTCCAACCGTTCTCTAGTTATTGATCGGACATCGTTTGTGACACAGACAGACCTACGGCCTTGACCTTTGACCTAGTGACCCCAAAATCAATAGGGGTCATCTACTTGTCATGACCAACCATCCTTCCAAGTTTGAGGACCGTAGGTCCAACCATTCTCTAGTTATTGATCGGACATCGTTTTGATAGTCAATGTCACCGCAACATTGACCTTTGACCTAGTGACCCCAAAATCAATAGGGGTCATCTACTTGTCATGACCAACCATCCTTCCAAGTTTGAGGACCCGAGGTTTAACCATTCTCTAGTTATTGATCAGACATCGTTTTGATAGTCAATGTCACCGCAACATTGACCTTTGACCTAGTGACCCCAAAATCAATAGGGGTCATCTACTTGTCATGACCAACCATCCTTCCAAGTTTGAGGGCCCTAGGTCCAACCGTTCTCTAGTTATTGATCGGACATCGTTTTGATAGTCAATGTCACCGCAACATTGACCTTTGACCTAGTGACCCCAAAATCAATAGGGGTCATCAAGTTGTCATGACCAACCATCCTTCCAAGTTTGAGGACCCAACCATTCTCTAGTTATTGATCGGACATCGTTTGTGACACAGACCTACAGACAGAGAAACAGACAGACAGACAGACAGAAAGCACAAAATCAATATGGCTCCCCTACCACACTTTGTGTGGGGGAGCCATAAAAATAAAAAATAAAAATTAAAAAAAACAAGAGGCCCAAGATCGCCTGTGGATGCTAAATCAAGAGCCGTAACTCCTCTGTTACTGGTACGACTGGTCCAATATAGAGCTAAAACAAATTAAACAAGAGGTCAATGACCTTGAAGCTCTACTGATTGATTTTGTTTTCAGGAAGAAGTCGCTACAAACTTGTTTTTTGAAAATATATATTTAGCAGTGGCGGCCATCTTGAATTTCCGGCCGACCTGAAATTTTGCTAGGATCAATTAGACATCAAGAGCAACATTCCTGTGAAGTTTCATGAAAATCCGTCAAGTAGTTTCAGAGGAGTAGTCGCTACAAGTTTTCATTATATAACTCTATGTAAACAAAGATGGCCGCTGACAGCCATGTTTAACATTGAATCAAAATAATGTTCGACTCGGATAACCATCATGTCATGCTGATAATTTTAGAAAAAGTCCCATATCAATATCACTTATAGTTTTCAAGAAGTAGTCGCTACAAACTTATTTTTTTTAAATCTATTTTTAGCCGTGGCGGCCATCTTGAATTTCTGGCAGATCTGAAATTTTGCTAGGATCAATTAGACATCCAGAGCAACATTCCTGTGAAGTTTCATGAAAATCCGTCAAGTAGTTTCAGACGAGTAGTCGCTACAAGTTTTCAATATATAACTCTATGTAAACAAAGATGGCCACTGGCAGCCATGTTTAACGTCGAATCAAAATAATGTTCGACTCGGATAACCATCATGTCATGCTGATCATTTTAGAAAAAGTCCCATATCAATATCTCTTATAGTTTTCAAGAAGTAGTCGCTACAAACTTATTTTTTAAAAATCTATTTTTAGCCGTGGCGGCCATCTTGAATTTCCGGCCGACCTGAAATTTTGCTAGGATCAATTAGACATCAAGAGCAACATTCCTGTGAAGTTTCATGAAAATCCGTCAAGTAGTTTCAGAGGAGTAGTCGCTACAAGTTTTCATTATATAACTCTATGTAAACAAAGATGGCTGCTGGCAGCCATGTTTAACGTCGAATCAAAACGATTTTCGACAAGGACCAACATCATGTCATCATGATCATTTTAGAAAAAGTCCCATATCAATATCTCTTATAGTTTTCTAGAAGTATCGCTACAAACTTATTTTTTAAATATCTATTTTTAGCCGTGGCGGCCATCTTGAATTTTCGGCCGACCTGAAATTTTGCTAGGATCAATTAGACTTCATGGGCAACATTTCTGTAAAGTTCAATGAAAATCCATTCAGTAGTTTCAGAGAAGTAGTCGCTACAAAAAAAAAGTTAACGGACGGACGGACGGACGGACGGACAGACGGACAGACGGACGGACGGACGACGGACACCGCACCACGGCATAAGCTCTGCTGATCTCTGATCAGTAGAGCTAAAAATCAAAAAATTAAACAAGAGGTCAATGACCTTGCAGCTCTACTGATAGATTTTTGATAGCTAGGTCAACATTCCCGTGAAGTTTCATGAAAATCCATCAAGTAGTTTCATAGGAGTAGTTGCTACAAGTTTTCATTATATAACTCTATGTAAACAAAGATGGCCAATGGCAGCCATCTTTAATGTCAAATCAAAATAATTTTTGACAAGGATCAACATCATGTCATACTGATCATTTTAGAAAAAGTCCCATATCAATATCACTTATACTTTTAAAGAAGTAGTCGCAACAAACTTATTTTTTAAAAATCTATTTTTAGCTGTGGCGGCCATCTTGAATTTCTGGCCGACCTGAAATTTTGCTAGGATCAATTAGACATCAACAGCAACATTCCTGTAAAGTTTTATGAATATCCGCCAAGTAGTTTCAGAGGAGTAGTCATTAAAAGTTTTTACTATATAACTCTATGTAAACAAAGATAGCCACTGGCAGCCATGTTTAACGTTGAATCAAAACGATTTTTGACAAGGACCAACATCATGTCATGCTGATCATTGTAGAAAAAGTCCCATATCAATATCACTTATAGTTTTCAAGAAGTAGTCGCTACAAACTTGTATTTTAAAATTCTATTTTTAGCTTTGGCGGCCATCTTGGATTTCACATCAACATGAATTTTTGCTAGGATCAACTAGACTTCATGGGCAACATTTCTGTAAAGTTTCATGAATATCCATCCAGTAGCTTCAGAGGATAAAAGTTAACGGACAGACAGACAGACGGACAGACGGACAGACGGACGGACGACGGACGCCGCACCATGGCATAAGCTCTGCTGATCTCTGATCAGTTGAGCTAAAAAAAATATCAAAAATTCAATGAATCAATAATAATAAAAATAAAATAATATTAAAATTATAAAAGAAATTAAAGGGCCATAACTAAAGAATCTGTTAAAGTTCGGTAAGGATCAGATGAAAACGAAGATCTACCGTATTAACGAGGCAAAATATAGCATTTTTAACTAAATCAAGAGCCATAACTCCTCTGTTACTTGTCCGACTGGTCCAACATAGAGCTAAAAAAATAAATATTGATTAAAAAAAATAAAAAATAAAAAATAAATAAATAAAAAAAAAAAAATTAAGAAAAAAAAAAAAAAAAATTAAAAAATTTAAAAAAATAAAAAAAATAAAAAATAAAAAAAATATATATTAATTTAAAAAAATAATTAAAAAAATAAAAGTTTGGTAATGATCGGATGAAAAATAAAGGCCCTCTCGTCTTAACGAGGCGAAATATAGTGTTTTATAGCGTTTTGAACTAAATCAAGGGCCATAACTAAGCTGTTACTGGTCTGATATGTTTGGTTTTCGAACTTGTCCAAGCTTTCATTGAAATTAACAATCTGATAAAGTTTGGTAAAGATCGGATGAACAATGAAGTCTCTATCGTCTTAATGAGGCAAACTATAGCATTTTTAACTAAATCAAGGGCCATAACTCCGCTGTTACTGGTCCGATATGGCTAGTTTTCGAACTTGCTCGAGCTTTCATTGATATTAACAATCTGATAAAGTTTGGTAAAGATCAGATGAACAATGAAGCCCCTATCATCTTAACGAGTCAAAAAATTCAGTATTTTTAACTAAATCAAGGGCCACAACTCCACTGTTACTGATCCGATATAATTGGTTTTCGAACTTGTTCGAGTTTTTAATGACATTAACAATCTGATAAAGTTTGATAAAGATCGGATGAACAATGAAGCCCCTATCGTCTTAACGAGGCAAAATATAGCATTTTTAACTCAAACAAGGGCCATAACTCAGCTCTTACTATTCCGATATGGCTGGTTTTCGAACTTGTTCGAGCTTTCATTGATATTAACAATCTGATAAAGTTTGGTAAAGACTGGATGAACAATAAAGCCCCTAGCGTCTTAACAAGCAAAATATAGCATTTTTAACTAAATCAAGGGCCATAACTCCACTGTTACTAGCCCGATATGGCTGGTTTTCGAACTTGTCCGAGGTTTCATTCATATCAACAATGTGGTAAAGTTTGGTAAAGATATGATGAAAAACGAAGGCCCTATCATCTTAACAAGGCAAAATATAGCAATATAGCATTTTCAACTAATTCAAGGACCATAACTCTGGTGTTACTGGTCCGATCTGGCTGGTTTTCAAACTTGTCCGAGCTTTCATTGATATTAACAATGTGGTAAAGTTTGGTAAAGATAGGTTGAAAAATGAAGGCCCTATCGTCTTAA
Source organism: Cyrtodaria siliqua (assembly GCA_037043455.1). NCBI lineage: Eukaryota > Metazoa > Mollusca > Bivalvia > Adapedonta > Hiatellidae > Cyrtodaria > Cyrtodaria siliqua. The sequence continues at coordinate 123,489 of JAWPHD010006095.1, forward strand.
CGAGGCAAAATATAGCAATATAGCATTTTTATCTAAATCAAGGGCCATAACTCCGCTGTTACTTGGCCGATCTGGCTGGTTTTCGAACTCATCCGAGCTTTCATTGATATTAACAACCTGTTAAAGTTTGGTAAAGATTGGATGAAAAATGAAGGCCCTATAGTCTTAACGAGACAAAAGTTAACAACGGACGACGGACGGACGACGGACGACGGACGGACGACGGACAAATCGGCATCCCATAAGCTCTGCTGGCCTTCGGCCAGTAGAGCTAATAAAAAGGAAAATCATAAAATCTGGTAAAGATCAGATGCAAACTGAAGGCCCTATCGTATGACGAGGTAAATTATAGCATTTTGAACTAAATCAACGGCCATAACTCCTCTGTTACTGGTCCGACTGATCCAACATAGAGCTAAAAAAAAAAAAAAAAAAAAATTCATTGATATTAACAATCTGATAAAGTTTGGTAAAGATCGAATGAACAATGAAGCACCTATCGTCTAAACAAAGCAAAATATAGCATTTTTAACTAAATCAAGGGCCATAACTCTGCTGTTACTTGTCAGATATGGCTAGTTTTCGAACTTGTTCAAGCTTTCAACAACATTAACATTCTGATAAAGTTTGGTAAAGATCGGATGAATAATGAAGCTCCTATCGTCTTAACGAGGCAAAATATAGCATTTTTAACTAAATCAAGGGCCATAACTCCGCTGTTACTGGTCCGATCTGGCTGGTTTTCAAACTTGTCCGAGCTTTCATTGATATTAACAATGTGGTAAAGTTTGGTAAAGATAGGATGAAAAATGAAGGCCCTATCGCCTCCGGCCAGTAGAGCTAAAAACTAACAAGAGGCCCAAGAGGCCATGTGGACGCTCTATTGGCTGACATGGCTCTTATAACATCAATGAAGCGAGTGACTGCCATTTACGCTTTTTTGAACGTTTCATGCAAAAAACAGATTTTTAACTAAATCAAGGGCCATAACTAAAGAATCTGGTAAAGTTTGGTAAAGATCAGATGAATAAGAGGCCCAAGAAGGCCTGTAGATGCTCTACTTGTATGATGTGATTCAGAAAGATGGTGGGGGTTTGGAAAAAAAATAATTGAAAACTAGGATGCAAATAATGCGTTCTCAAGCTATATTTCTGCGTTAATATGGCATTTTGAACTTTTCTTTTTCACTTTTGCTGACGAATTGAACGCATTGGCGTATGTGCGTATGCCTGGATACGCCCTTGCCTATATATGACTCTATGTAAACTTTGGGTTATCATGGCGGCCATTTTGAATATTTGACGATAACGAAAAACACAAACTTGATAGAGGCTAACCCTAGAAACATGTATATTAAGTGGTTTCGGAGATGTTGTTTGAAATTTCCTTAAATTTGACCCAATTTTAGACATGGCAACCATCTTGGATGACTGGCGGCCGCGAAAAACACTAATCTGAGAGGCACTATCCCAAATATCATGGTGATTAAGTTTCATCAAAATCCTTCGGGAGGTTTCACAGAAGATGTCATTTTTAACGTTTTCCTATATAACTCTATGTAAACTTTGCGTCGCCATGGTGGCCATTTTGATTATTCGACGATAACGAAAAACACAAACTTGATAGGAGGCCAACCCAAGGAACAGGTATATGATATTTCACAAGAATGGAATAAGTGGTTTTAGAGGAGATGTCGTTTGAAATTTCCTTAAATTTAATCTAGTTTTAGCCATGGCGGCCATCCTGGATTACTGGCGGCCGCGAAAAACACAAATCTGAGAGGGGTCCTCCCAAGTAACATTGTGATGAAGTTTCATCAAAATCCTTTAAGCGGTTTCAGAGGAGATGTCGATTTTATAAAATTGCTAACAGACAGACCGAGACGGACGAAAAGTGATCGCATAAGCCCTCCTGGCCTTTAGAGCTAAAAATTGCATGTTAATTTGTTACTTTTGTGATACCAGTATGAGATTTAATTTGTTTACAGAACCAGTTACATGAAAGCCACACAAAAAACGCTTATAGATCAGAGAAGCTCGGATTAAGGATACAGTTGCAATGCACAAGCTGCCGTTTGATCGAAAATTGGATGCCAGCAACCCTACAGACATCTGTTGTGGTGTGTTTCCACTTCGCAGTACTGTGACACCTCTGCTTAGTACTATTATTGTTCAAAACAACTGTATATGATTCAATTACCTAAGTCCAAGACCACTTGAGAGGAAGATCTCACTATTACCTGCAGTTTGTGACCCATGGTAAACTGCTCAATTTGGCATGTGACATGACAGGTGTGAGACTCAGCATGTGTGATGTTACTGCGGACAGTTCTGCCAATATTGCAGACGTAAAATAGGACATGTTTGCACTTAAAATAGGACTTGTTTGCACCTAAAATAGGACATGTTTTGCACTTAAAATCAGGGGGGAAAATTTCATTTACAGTCGAACCTCGATAATTCGAAGTCAGCGGGACCATAGGGATATGTTCGAGCTATCGGTGGCTTCGAGGCATCGAGGTTACGATAAAATATCTATCCGAATTTGTGTACCACCCGAAATAGTGTTACTTGTGTACGTGACCTATTGTTCTCGGTATGTTTTTCATGTTCATGCATGTTTGTTTAAACCTCACAACGGATATATAACATGTAATTGTTACACTGAAAATACACTGAAAATACAAGAAAAACTGCAATAATGTGTTTGTTTTATCATTTATTTAAAGAAATATCACAATAATAGATTTTAACATACATTCCGGAAGTCCGAATAATGAGAACAAGGTAAGACTGGTTTCGGTACATACAACTGAATAGAATAGACAATAGCGTAGCACATAATTCACTGTTGAAATATCTTACTAAACATACGTTTTTGTTTTTATAGTTCTTTTATTTAAAAAAGTTTGTAATGAGTGATTGCTTTGCACACGAAAAGAGCTATCCCCCCATTACTGGGTCCTTCACTAGATTGCTCGGCCTGTAGTAGATCATATGCGATTGACATTTTGAATTTAATATGAAGACGTTATGAAAACCGTTTCCTTATATACATATGTAGCCGTTAAATTTCTAATCAGTAATCACTCGCGAAATGCTCTTCTCTAATTAAAACGTGAACACACTTTATCTTAATTATTGTTTTATTTTTATTAAACCAATCAACAAATGTAATTTAATTAGAAAATCGAAAGTGTTTATCGTAATTAACAGTAAACGAAGTTCAATAAACATACTCGGGAATTGCTCTTATCTAATTAAAAAGTGAACACACTTTATTTAAATTATTGTTTTATTTTTATTAAAACCAATCAACATACATTATTTAATTAGAAAATCAACCGTGTCAACCGTGTTTTAACAGTAAACGAAGTTCACTAAATATAAATTGTATCTGTCTATTATCGCTTTTCAATCATAAATGTTCGCACCTTTAACAACCAACTTTATCTGTTTTCGCACTATGATCGAACTTGCTACAAACAAATGCAAACGCGTCGATTACAATTAATATGGCCGACGTCGCATGGCGACGGATCATCACCTTTCGATTAAGCGAGCTTTAAATTCACACAAAAATGGATCTTCGGACCGTAAAAAGTATTCGAGTGAGCCGGGGTATTCGAGAAATAATATTTGAATAATCGAGGTTAAATTACATTGAATTATATAGGAGTTGTGTCGGGACCGGAAAATGTGTTCGAATTACCGATGGTATTCGAATTACCGGTGTTCGAGCTATCGAGGTTCGACTGTATAATGTTGTGGGTTTTAATTATTTTCTTTTAAACAAGAGGCCTGTAGACGCTCTACTTGTATGATGTGAGTCAAAACATAAACATGATAGAGGCCTACCCAAGAAACATGTTTCCTATATATAACTTTTGTGTAAACTTTGGGTTATCTTGAATAATTTTGATTATTTGAAGATAATGAAAAACACAAACTTGATAGAGGCTAACCCAAGGAACATGTATATGATATTTCACAAGAATGCAATAAGTGGTTTCAAAGATGTGGTTTGAAATTTCCTTAAATTTGACCTAGTTTTAGCCATGGCGTCCATCTTGGATGACTGGCGGCCGTGAAAAACATAAATCTAAGAGGGACTTTCCCAAATATCATTTTGGTTAAGTTTCATCAAAATCCTTCAAGCGGTTTCAGAGAAGATGTCATTTTTAACGTTTTCCTATATAACTCTATGTAAACTTTCGGTCACTGTGGCGGCAATTTTGATTATTCGACGATAATGAAAAACACAAACTTGATAGAGGCCAACCCAAGGAACATGTATATGATATTTCAGTAGAATGAAATAAGTGGTTTCGGAGGAGATGTTTAAAATTTCCTTAAATTTGACCCAATTTTAGACATGGCGACCATCTTGGATGACCGGCGGCCACGAAAAACACAAATCTGAGAGGCACTATCCCAAATATCATGGTGATTAAGTTTCATCAAAATCCTGCAATAGGTTTCACAGCAGATCTCATTTTTAACGTTTTCCTATATATCTCTATGTAAACTTTGGGTCGCTGTGGTGGCCATTTTGATTATTCGACGATAACGAAAAACACAAACATGATAGAGGCCAACCCAAGGAATATGTATATGATATTTCACAAGAATAGAATAAGTGGTTTTGGAGATGTCGTTTGAAATTTCCTTCAATTTAACCTAGTTTTAGCCATGGCGGCCATCTTAGACCGGCAGCTGCAAAAAAAAATAATCTGAGAGGGACTATCCCAAATATCATTGTGCTTAAGTTTCATCAAAATCTTTCAGGCGGTTTCAGAGGGGGTGTAATTTTAACCTTTTCCTATGTAACTCTATGTAAACTTTGGGTCGCCGTGGCGGCCATTTTGATTATTTGACGATAACAAAAAACACAAACTTGATAGAGGCTAACCCAAGAAACATGTATATGATATTTCAGTAAAATGGAATAAGTGGTTTCGGAGGAGAGGTCGTTTGAAATTTCCATCAATTTGGCCTAGTTTTAGCCATGGTGGCAATCTTGGATGACTGGCGGCTGCGCAATACAACAAGAGCTGTCGGAGAACAGCGCAGCTCGACTATTCGATTTTTCGGAGAATAATAAATTTATAGCTAGTATATACCATCAGAAAACAAGGCTATAACAATGTGGGGTGGGGTTGGGAGCACAACATAACTATGTGTAAGAATTGACCAAAACTACACAGAAATATGTAAAAAAAAAAAAAAAAAATCGACTTTTGAGTGTGGTGCGGGGTGGGGGTGGGAGAGAGGCGGGGGTGGATGGTGGGGGGATTGGAGGTGGTGAGGGCAACATATATGTGTAAGAAGCTATGTAATATTTCACCAAAACAACACAAAAATATGAAGAAGGGGCAACATATATGTGTAAGAATTGACAAAAGCAACACAGAAATATGTAAAAACAAAACAAAATAGTTTCAAGTGCGGGTGGGGTGGCGGAAGCGGGGGGGAGAGGCGGGAGTGAGTTGGGGGCGGGGGGAGGGATGCAATAAGTGGTTTCAAAGATGTCGTTTGAAATTTCCTTAAATTTGACCTAGTTTTAGCCATCTTGGATGATTGGCGGCCGTGAAAAACATAAATCTGAGAGGGACTATCCCAAATATCATTGTGATTAAGTTTCATCAAAATCCTTCAAGCGGTTTCAGAGAAGATGTAATTTTTAACCTTTTCCTATAATACTCTATGTAAAATATGGGTCGCCGTGGCGGCCATTTTGATTATTTGACGATAACGAAAAACACAAACTTGATAGAGGCTAACCCAAGGAACATGAATATGATACTTCACAAGAATGGAATAAGTGGTATCGGAGATGTCGTTTGAAATTTCCTTAAATGTGATCTAGTTTTAGCCATGGCGGCCATCTTGGATGACTGGCGGCCGCAAAAAACACAAATCTGAGAAGGGCCCTCCCAAGTGACATTGTGATGAAGTTTCATCAAAATCCTTCAAGCGGTTTCAGAGAAGATTTCATTTTTAACCTTTTCCTATATAACTCTATGTAAATTTTGGGTCGCTGTGGTGGCCATTTTGATTATTCGACGATAACGAAAAACACAAACTTGATAGAGGCCAACCCAAGGAACATGTATATGATATTTCAGTAGAATGGAATAAGTGGTTTTGGAGATGTCGTTTGAAATTTCCTTAAATTTGACCTAATTTTAGCCATGGCGGCCATCTTGGATGACTGGCGGCCGCGAAAAACACAAATCTGAGGGGAGACTCCTTAGTTTCGAATGAATGTCCATGGGGAATTTCTTATAAAACAGAAGTCTAAGAGATTAAAAGCCATGTACAGGCTAGACAATAAAAAAGAAATCCACAAATGTGGTGTTTTTGACTTAGTATGACATAATAGTTAATTTTGGTGTAAATAAACTTTTTGTACTGTGACCGGTATATAGGCTGTAAACAGAAACTAGTAACTGGCGGCTATGTTGTAAATGGTAGCTTTATTTTATCGTTTCCTGCCTTTCTCCATTCGGCATAAGATTACGGAAAAAAAAGCCGGATAAGGTATGTAGAAATAGCATTTTTATGACAATTTGGAGTGTTTGTCATTCAATTATGGATGTTTTATATCTCAAATAAGGGACAGGTATATGCTGCCGTGTGTCTATAAATGTCATGTTTTCCTTTTTTGTGAATGCAGAGTGGGTGGGGTAAATGAATTGTATTTGTAGGCAGAGAAACTGATTTTGTTGCTTTCTAGCATGTATTTGCTACATTTTGAGAGGAAATTATATGGTCTTTCAGGAACAGGGCATGTTTGTTAGTTTTGAAAAATAGAATGCAAGTTATTTAACGTTATTAGTGTACATGTCTGAAAATAGTCTGAATTTCAAAGAAAACTGTAGATTCCGACCTGAGAGGGGTCCTCCCAAGTAACATGGTGATGAAGTTTCATCAAAATCCTTCAAGCGGTTTCAGAGGAGATGTCGATTTTATAAAATTGCTAACAGACGGACAGACAGATAGACGGACGACGGACAAAAAAAGATCGCATAAGCCCTCCTGGCCTTTGGCCAGTAGTGCTAAAAAAAACAAAAAAGACTGCATGTAAAATAACTGGCATAATAATAGACAAAATACGTACTCGTAAGAATAGGAAAAAAAATACAATGGTGTGATTTCAGGCGAGTTTTTTTCTGATTTTTGGCCCGGCCCAGCCTGTCGACATTTGTGATCTAATCTAATATGACGAACTCACCCACCCACCAAACATAGCTGATATAACATGCACATTGTTTGGGATATGTAGCTATGTGATAGGCGTACATGCACAATGTACACGCTTCAATAGCAAAGTCTATGTATATTTTCTGCAGTCTAAGTACAATATAGCACCCCTTACCTTAATTCAAGCTTGCTCATTTCTTGTTGATTTTTTTTTTTCATGCATCACACAGTAACACGTCTCGCAAAAGTCTTCGAGTCCCGGAAAAGTCTTCGAGATGCCTCAAGCTAAATAACTGATGGTGTCAATGGAACAAGACACTTGTTGCTTGAGCTCTGGAAATAGAACAGTTATACCATTGCATAATAAAATAAATATAACTTCAAAATGCTGGACAGAAGAAAAATTGCATAAAACAAATCAAAGTTATGCCAAGTAATGTCAAGTAATGCCCCGTAAACCAGTAAAAGATAGTTCATCAGATAAAAAAAGTGTGTGTAGTTTTGCACGCTTTCAGATCATCTTATTAGGGAAGAAAAATCAAACAGTTTTGATCGAGTATCACTGTTATTCTTTCCTTGACTTTTTTATGTGAAAAATTCCCATTTAGTAAAAAATGTGTACGATTAATGCGAGATCAGGGAAACACTGTTTCCAACATAAGACACAGTTCTAGTGGCCAATTTCATAGCGTAATGAGAGAATCTAATGTAAATGCATGTATAATTTTATGTAAATTCATGTAGTAATTAATGGAAATTAATGTAATAATTCATGTAAATTCATATTTACATGTAAATTCATGTTTATTCATGTAAAGTTATAAAAAAGGACAAAAAGATGCTCAGAAGGCTGTCGAGCAACCATTTACAGTACACGCATACACATTATAGCCGGCATTATTTTCAATTTTTTTAAAAAAAAAATAAAACCCCAAAAAAATACTGCATGTAAAATAAGTGGCCTACTAATAGACAAAAAGAATAGGGAAAAAAAACAACAATGGTGTGATTTCAGGCGAGATCACAAGTTTTTTTCTGATTTTTGTCCCGGCCCAGCCTGTCGACATTTGTGATCCAATCTAATATGACGAACTCACCCACCCACCAAAGAGGAATCATTGCTAAGCTCTGCAACAACACAGCTGATATAACATGCACATGTTTGGGATATGTAGCTATGCGATAGGCGTACATGCGTACCAATGTACACGCTTCAATACCAAAGTCTATGTATATTTTCTGCATCTAAGTACAATATAGCACCCCTTACCTTAAATCAAACATGCTCATTTCTTGTTGAGTTTTTTTTTCATGCATCAGTATGTCTGTTGATCACTATAAGTCATCGATTCAGATGTTAATTTAAATTTCACATGAAATACAGCAATAATTTTAAGAATGCTGGCCAAATTGTTGACCGTGTAGTATGTTTTCATTCTGCATATACCGAGTTGTATTTTCCAATTTATTGAACAATGAGCATTATTGTTACTAACAGTAGTCATATACAAGCACTCATGGAAAGAAGAAAGCTTGCAGTGTACACAATTGTGCATGTTTTCTTTTATTTTCAATTTACCATAATTTATCTGTCGAGACAAAACCGTTTTCCGAAAAAAATACAATATTTTATAATTTCATCAGTTCGTCAAATATTTTATGCCAAATATTTTACTGAGGTATTTGCATAGTTCCATGTGTCATATTATACACTGTAAGCCCCTTATTTTGAACATAATCCTGTTTATATGCACATCTGACTGCTTTTTTTATCCCCACCACCATTAGAAAACACTGTTTTTGAGTATAATTTGACTCTAAATAGTAATAAGGTACAAACAAAATATGTTTCAAGTTCCTAGTCTTCTTTATGTCAATGTATCTACAAATTACAGTTTAATAAAGCATTTTTTACAACCAAGAGACAGACAGAAAGACAGGTGTTCTATAAGGACTTTTTGCTTTTCAACATTTACTCGCGGTGTGATTTTCAACAATGCAGTCAAATTCTATGTCAAATGGAATAAAACAATATAGTTGTCGCCTGCCTACCTGTTTGTATGTTTGTTTGCTTGCTTGCTTGCTTAACTGCTTGCTTGCTTATTTATTTGCTGCTTTGTTAATAAACAATAAGACAGAGACTGGGTGAAACCACATCTTAAAAATTAAACATATTTTAAGACTCTTAGTAGAGATAATGCCCATTGATTGAGATGTTTAATAAATGATAAACAAAGCAAGCTAAATTTCTAAATATCACTTACCAAATGCTGTAGGCTTTGCTGGTCCAAGTATGTCAAACACAGTAGCACACGCAGTAACTCGTCTCGCAAAAGTCTTAGAGTCCCGGAAAAGTCTTCGAGATGCCTCATGCTAAATAACTGATGGTGTCAATGGAACAAGACACTTGTTGCTTGAGCTCTGGAAATAGAACAGTTTTACCTTGCATAATAAAATAAATATAACTTCAAAATGCTGGACGGAAGAAGAAAAATTGCATAAAACAAATCAAATTAAAGTTATGACAAGTAACGTCAAGTAACGGCCCCCGTAAACCAGTAAAAGATAAGTCATCGGATAAAAAATTTGTGTGTAGTTTAGCGCGCTTTCAGATCATCTTATTAGGGAAAAAAAAAACAGTTTTGATAGAGTATCACTCTTATTCTTTCCTTGACTTTTTTATGTGAAAAAGCTCCCATTTAGTAAAAAAATGTGTACGATTAATGCGAGATCAGGGAAACATTGTTTCCAACATGACACAGTTATCGTGGACAATTTCATTGTGTAATGAGAGAATCTAATGTCAATGCATGTAGAATTTTATGTAAATTCATGAAGTAATTAATGGAAATTCATGTAATAATTCATGTAAATTCATATTTACATGTAAATTCAGGTTAATTCATGTAAAGTTATTTTACAAGAAAATGTAAAAAAAATACCGTTATAACAAGAGGTCAATGACCTTGAAGCTCTACTGATAGGTTTTTGATAGCTAGATCAGCATTCCTGTGAAGTTTCATGAAAATCCGTCGAGTAGTTACAGAGGAGTAGTCGCTACATGTTTTTACTAGATAACTCTATGTAACAAAGATGGCCACTGACAGCCATGTTTAACATTGAATCAAAACAATTTTCGACAAGGACCAACATCATGTCATGTTGATCATTTTAGAAAAAGACCCATATCAATATCACTTATAGTTTTCAAGAAGTAGTCGCTACAAACTTGTTTTCTGAAAATCTATTTTTAGCCATGGCGGCCATCTTGAAGGTTCGGCTGACCTGAAATTTTGCTAGGAACAATTAGACATCAAGAGCAACATTCGTGTGAAGTTTCATGAAAATCCGTCAAGTAGTTTGAGGAGTAGTCGCTACAAGTTTTCATTACATAACTCTATGTACACAAAGATGGCCGCTGACGGCCATGTTTAATGTCGAATCAAAATAATTTTCGACAAGGATCAACATCATGTCATGCTGATCATTTTAGAAAAAGTCCAATATCAATATCACTTATAGTTTTCAAGCAGTAGTCGCTACAAACTTGTTTTTGTAAAAATCTATTTTTAGATTTGGCAGCCATCTTGGATTTCACATCAACATGAATTTTTGCTAGGATCAACTATACTTAATGGGCAACTTTTCTGTAAAGTTTCATGAAAATCCATTCAGTAGTTTCAGAGGAGTAGTCAAAACAAAAAAAGCTTACGGACAGACAGACAGACGGACAGACGATGGACGCCGCACCACGGTATAAGCTCTGATGATCTCAAATCAGTAGAGCTAAAACAAGAGGTCAATGATCTTGAAGCTCCACTGATAGATTTTGATAGCTAGATCAGCATTCCTGTGAGGTTTCATAAAAATCTGTCAAGTAGTTTCAGCGGAGTAGTCGCTACAAACTTGTTTTTAAAAATCTATGTTTAGCCGTGGTGGCCATCTTGAATTTCCGGCCGTCCTGAAATTGTGCTAGGATCAACTAGACATCAATAGCAACATTCCTGTGAAGTTTCATGAAAATCCGTCAAGTAGTGTCAGATGAGTTAAATAAGTCGCTACAAATTTTTACTATACAAACTCTATGTAAACAAAGATGGCCACAGGTGCCCATGTTTAATGTCGAATCAAAATATTTTTCAGCAAGGATCAACATCATGTCATGCTGATCATTTTAGAAAAAGTCCCATATCAATATCACTTACAGTTTTCAAGAAGTAGTCGCTACAAACTTATTTTTTAAAAATCTGTTTTTAGCCATGGCGGCCATCTTTAATTTCCGACCGACCTAAAAAAAATCAGAGTTTCAGAGGAGTAGTCGCTACAAGTTTTTACTACATAAATCTATGTAAACAATTGAATTGAATGTTGTTTAACGGCTCATCAACACAGTACAGGTTATTTAGAGCCGCCCCAGAGAGAGGGGAAGGATACATAGGAATCCGGGAACCTGCCCTACTCTTATTATCGAATAGATTCCTATGGTTCTTTAACGTGCTCGGTTGATAGACCGATACACGGGACCGCCCGGTTTACGTCCCCATCCGACGGACGAGGCTAAGGAAAAGTGTCTTGCCCAAGAACACACCGACGGAACTCAGTGGCACCACGGAGGATTGAACCCGGGGCCTCCGGTTACAAATCCGCCGAGATGTCCGCTAGCGATCATGTTTAAAGTCACATCAAAATAAATTTCGACAAGGATCAACATCATGTTATGGTGATCATTTTAAAAAACGTCCCATATCAATATCAATTACAGTTTTCAGGAAGTAGTCGCTATAAATTCATTCATTTTGAATCTATTTTTAGCCGTGGTGGCCATCTTGAATTTCCGGCCAGCCTGAAATTTTTCTAGGATCAACTAGACATCAGTGCAACATTCCTGTGAAGTTTCATGAACATCCGCCAAGTAGTTTCAGAGGAGTAGTCGCTACAAGTTTTTACTATATAACTCTATGTAAACAAAAATGGCCACTGGCAGCCATGTTTAACGTCAAATCAAAACAATGTTCGACTAGGATCAACAACATGTCATGCTGATCATTTTAGAAAAAGTCCCATATCAATATCACTTATAGTTTTCAAGTAGTCGTCGTTACAAACTTATTTTTTAAAAATCTATTTTTAGCTATGGCGGCCATCTTGAATTTCTGGCCAACCTGAAATTTTGCTAGGATCAATAAGACATCGAGCAACATTCCTGTAAAGTTTCATGAAAATCCGCCATGGCGGCCATCTTTAATTTCCGACTGACCTAAAAAAAATCTGGTATCAATTAGACATCAAGAGCAACATTCCTGTGAAGTTTCATAAACATTCGTCAAGTAGTTTCAGAGGAGTAGTCGCTACAAGTTTTTACTATATAACTCTATGTAAACAAAGATGGCCACTGGCAGCCATGTTTAACGTCGAATCAAAATGATTTTTGACAAGGACCAACATCATGTCATGATCATCATTTTAGAAACATGAATTTTTGCCAGGATCAAATAGGAGTTTGCTAGGAGTTTTTTTCCGATTTTTGGCCAGGCCCGGCCTGTCGACATTTGTGATATAATCTAACATGACGAACACACCCACCCACCAAAGAGGAATCATTGCTAAGCTCTGCAAAAACATAGCTGATGTAACATGCAAATGTTTGGGATATGTAGCTATGCGATAGGTGTAAATGCATACAAATGTACACGCTTCAATACCAGTCTATGTATATTTTCTGCAGTCTAAGTACAATACAGCACACCTTACCTTAATTCAAGCATGCTCATTTCTTGTTGAGTTTATTTCATGCATCAGTATGTCTGTTGATCAATATAAGTCATCGATTCAGATGTTAATTTAAATTCCACATGAAATACAGCAATAATTTTAAGACTGCTGGCCAAATTGTTGACCATGTAGTATGTTTTCATTCTGCATATACCGGGTTGTATTTTCCAATTTATTGAACAATGAGCATTATTGTTACTAACAGTAGTCATATACAAGCACTCATGGAAAAACATATACAAGCACTCGTGGAAAAAAGAAAGCTTGTAGTGTACACAACTGTGCATGTTTTCTTTTATTTTCAATTTACAACAATTTTTCTGTTGAGACAAAACCCGTTTTCCGAAAAAAAATACAATATTATATGATTTCATCAGTTCATCAAATATTTTATGCCAAATATTTTACTGAGGTAGTTGCATAGTTCCATAGTTCCATAGTTCCATAGTTCCATGCAGGCGCGTAGCCAGGCATACGCCCGTACGCCCGGGCGTACGCATCTTGGAAAAAAATGAGAAAACATAGTGCCCCAAAAATGCAATAAAAACTGAAGCCTGACTAGGGTGAGACCCATCATTAGAAATTTATAAACATATAAATATCAAAGTTATCAAAACAGAGGCCATAAAATGAAAATTTCAATCTAAGATATTCATTTTTCGCGACTATATAACTTATTTATCAATCAATAAAAGCCATCATTTTCAGCCCAAAATCGTCAAAAGCAACGTGCGGACGCTTAGGGCTTCCGGGGGGCTTCGCCCTCCCCCCACCCCTCCACCCCCTCCACCCCGTCCAACTCCTCCTAGGACCCCAATATACGGGCGTATCCTCCAAAACGGCCTAGCTACGCCCTGCCATGTGTCATATTATACACTGTGTGCCCATTATTGTGAACATAATCCTGTTTATATGCACATCTGACTGCTTTTTTAACCCCCACCACCAAAGGGAAAACACTGTTTTTGAGTATAATTTGACTTTAAATAGTAATAAGGTACAAACAAAATGTTTCAAGTTCCTTGTCTTCTTTGTGTCAATGTATCTACAAATTACAGTTTAATAAAGCATTTTTTACAACAAAGAGACAGACAGACAGACAGACAGGTGTCCTATGAGTCATAGACTTTTTGCTTTTCAACATTTACTCGCGGTGTGATTTTCAACAATGCAGTCAAATTCTATGTCAAATGGAATAAAACAATATAGCTGTCGCCTGCCTACTTGTTTTTTTGTTTGTTTGTTTGCTTGCTTAATTGCTTGCTTGCTTATTCACTTGCTGCTTTATTAATAAACAATAAGACAGAGACTGGGTGAAACCAACTCTTAAAAATCAAACATATTTTAAGACTCTTAGTAGAGATAATGCACATTGATTGAGATGTGTAATAAATGATAAACAAAGCAAGGACATTTCTAAAATTCACTTACCAAATGCTGTAGGCTTTGCTGGTCCATGTATGTCAAACACAGTAGCACACACAGTAACGCATCCCGCAAATTTATGCCAAAAGTCTTCGAGTCCCGGAAAAGTCTTGGAGATGACTCATGCTAAATAAATGATGGTGTCAATGGAACAAGACACTTGTTGCTTAAGCTCTGGAAATAGAACAGTGTTACCATTGCATAATAAAATAAATATGACTTCAAAATGCTCGACAGAAGAAGAAAAATTGCATAAAACAAATCAGTAACAGATAACTCTTTGGATAAAAAATTCATGTGTAGTTTTGCGCGCTTTCAGATCATCTTATTAGGGGAAAAACAAACAGTTTTGATCGAGTATCACTCTTATGCTTTCCTTGACTTTTTTATGTGAAAAAGCTCCCATTTAGTAAAAAAAATGTGTACGATTAATGCGAGATCAAGGAAACATTGTTTCCAACATTACACAGTTCCCCTGGACAATTACATAGTGTAATGAGAGAATCTAATGTAAATGCATGTAGAATTTCATGTAAATTCATGTAATATTTCATGTAAATTCATATTAACATGTAAATTTATGTTAATTCATGTAAAGTTATTTTAAAAGAAAATGTAAAAACAAGAGCTGTAGACACTCTACTTGCACGATGTGATTCAAAAACATAAACATGATAGAGGTCAACCCAAGAAACATGTTTCCTATATATAACATTTTGAATAATTTTGATTATTTGACGATAATGAAAAACACAAACTTGATAGAGGCTAACCCAAGAAACATGTATATAATATTTCACAAGAATGGAATAAGTGGTTTCCGAGGAGATGTCGTTTGAAGTTTCCTAAAATTTGGTCTAGTTTTAGCCATGGCGGCCATCTTGGATGACTGGCGGCCGCGAAAAACACAAATCTGAGAGGGACTATCCCAAATATCATGGTGATTAAGTTTCATCAAAATCCTTTAAGAGGTTTCAGAGAAGGTGTCATTTTAACCTTTTCCAATATATAACTCTATGTAAACTTTGGGTCGCCGTAGTGGCCATTTTAATTATAAGACGAAAACGAAAAACACAAACTTGATAGAGGCTAACCCAAGGAACATGTATATGATATTTCACAAGAATGGAATTAGCGGTTTCGGAGAAGATGTCGTTTGAAATTTACTTAAATTTAACCTAGTTTTAGCAATGGCGGCCATCTTAGAAGACCGGCAGCTGCAAAAAAAAAAAATCTGAGAGGGACTATCCCAAATATCATTGTGCTTAAGTTTCATCGAAATCTTTCAGGCTGTTTCAGAGGGGGTGTAATTTTTAACCTTTTCCTATGTAACTCTATGTAAACTTTGGGCCGCCGTGGCGGCCATTTTGATTATTTGACGATAACGAAAAACACAAACTTGATAGAGGCTAAGCCAAGGAACATGTATATGATATTTCACAAGAATGGAATAAGTGGTTTCGGAGGAGATGTCGTTTAAAATTTCTTAAATTTGACCTAGTTTTAGCCATGGTGGCCATCTTGGATGACTGGCGGACGCAAAAAAAATAAATCTCAGAGTGACTATCCCAAATATCATTGTGCTTAAGTTTCATCAAAATCTTTTAGGCGGTTTCAGAGAAGATGTAATTTTTAAATTTTTCGTCTATAACTCTTATGTAAAGTTTGGGTCACCGTTGCGGCCATTTTGATTATTTGACGATAACGAAGAGAGGCTAACCCAAGGAACCTGTATATGATATTTCATAAGAATGGAATAAGTGGTTTCGGAGGAGAGGTCGTTTGAAATTTCCATCAATTTGGCCTAGTTTTAGCCATGGCGGCCATCTTGGATGACTGGCGGCTGCGCAATACAACAAGAGCTGTCGGAGAACAGCGCAGCTCGACTATTCGATTTTTCGGAGAATAATAAATTTATAGCTAGTGTATACCATCAGAAAACAAGGCTTTAACAATGTGGGATGGGGTTGGGAGCACAACATAACTATGTGTAAGAATTGACCAAAACTACACAGAAATATGTAAAAAAAATCAAAAAATCAAAAAAAAATCGACTTTTGAGTGTGGTGCGGGGTGGGGGTGGGACAGAGGCGGGGGTGGATGGTGGGGGGATTGGGGGTGGTTAGGGCAACATATATGTGTAGAAGCTATGTAATAATTCACCAAAACAACACAAAAATATGAAGAAGGGGCAACATATATGTGTTAGAATTGACAAAAGCAACACAGAAATATGTAAAAAAAAAAAAATCAAGTGCGGGTGGGGTGGCGGGTGGGGTGGCAGGTGGGGTGGCGGGAGCGGGGGGGGAGAGGCGGGAGTGAGTTGGGGGCGGGGGGAGGGTGCAACATATATGTGTAAGAATTGCCAAAACAACAAAGAAATATGTAAAAAAAAAAAATCTAGTGTGGTGGGGGGGAGGGGGGGAGGGGGGTTTGGGCGGTGAGGGGGCAACATATATGTGTAAGAATTGACAAAAGCAACACAGAAATATGTAAAAAAAAAAAAAAAATCAAGTGGGGGTGGGGTGTGGGGGAGAGGTGGGAGTGGGTTGGGGCGGGGGGAGGGGGCAACATATATGTGTAAGAATTGACTAAAACAGCAAAGACATATTTTAAAAAAAAATTAATAATAATCATGGGTGTGTATGTGTGTGTGTGTGTTTAGGGGGAGGGTTGGGGGGGGAGCGGGGGGAGAGGCGGGAGTGGGTTGGGGGGAGGGGGCAACATATGTGTGTAAGAATTGACTAAAACAACAAAGAAATATGTAAAAAAAAAAAATCCAAATGTGGGGCGGGGTGGGGGGTGATGGGGTGAGAGGGATGGTTTGGGGGGTGATGGGGTGAGAGGGGTGGTGTGGGGGGGAGGGGGTTGCAAAATATATGTGTAAGAATTGAAAAAAGCAACACAGAAATATGTAAAAAAAAATATAATAGTTTCAAGTTGGGGTGGGGTGGGGTGTGTGGAGCGGGTGTGAGGTGAGAGACAGGAATGGGATGTGGGGGAGGGGGGTTGATGAGGCCACATATATGTGTAAAAAATGACTAAAACAACTAAGAAATATGTAAAAAAAAGAGAAAAGTTTTAAGTCTGGGGCGGGGTGGGGGTGATGGGGTGAGAAGCGGGAGTGCGTTTGGGGTGGGGTGTTGGGGACAGGTGGGAGTGGGTTGGGGCGGGGGGGAGGGGCAACATATATGTGTAAGAATTGACTAAAACAGCAAAGACATATTTTAAAAAAAATAATAATAATCATGGGTGTGTATGTGTGTGTGTATGTGTAGGGGGGGTGGGTTGGGTGGGGGGGAGCGGGGGGAGAGGCGGGAGTGGGTTGGGGGGGAGGGGGCAACATATGTATGTAAGAATTGACTAAAACAACAAAGAAATATGTAAAAAAAAAAAATCCAAGTGTGGGGCGGGGTGGGGGGTGATGGGGTGAGAGGGATGGTTTGGGGGGTGATGGGGTGAGAGGGGTGGTGTGGGGGGGAGGGGGTTGCAACATATATGTGTAAGAATTGAAAAAAGCAACACAGAAATATGTTAAAAAAATATATAATAGTTTCAAGTTGGGGTGGGGTGGGGTGGGGTGGGGGGTGTGTAGCGGGGGTGAGGTGAGAGGCAGGAGTGGGTTGTGGGGGAGGGGGGTTGATGAGGCAACATATATGTGTAAAAATTGACTAAAACAACTAAGAAATATGTAAAAAAAAAAAAGTTTTAAGTCTGGGGCGGGGTGGGGTGATGGGGTGAGAAGGGGAAGTGCGTTTGGGGTTGGGGGGGGGGGGGGGGGGGGGGGGGCAATATATGTGTGTAAGAATTGACTAAAACAACAAAGAAATATTTTAAAAAAAAATCAAGTCTGGGGCGGGGTGGGGGTGAGTGGCGGGGGAGGGGGGGGTGGTGGGGGCAGGGAGGGTTGCAACATATATGTGTAAGAATAGACTAAAACAACACAGAAATATTTAAAAAAAAAAAAAAAATTCAAGTGTGGGGCGTGGTGGGGCGTGGTGGGTGGGGTGATGGGGTGAGAGGCAGGGGGGGGGGGGGGGGGGGGGGGGGGTGCAACATTCAGGTGTAAGAATTGACAAAAGCAACACAGAAATATGTAAAAAAAAAAAGAGGCGGGAGTGGGTTGGGGTGGTGGGGGCAACATATGTGCGTAAGAATTGACTAAAACAATAAAGAAATATGTAAAAAGAAAAACAAAAACAAGTTTGGGGCGGGTTTGGGGTGGGGTGAGGGGTGATGGGGTGAGAGGCGGTGGTGATGGGGGCAGGGAGGGTTGCAACATATATGTTTAAGAATTTACTAAAACAACACAGAAATATGTAAAAAAAAGTTTCAAGTCTGGGGAGGGGTGGGGGGTGGGATGGTGATCGGGTGAGAGGCGGGGGTGGTGGGGGCAGGGAGGGTTGCAACATATGTGTAAGAATTGACTAAAACAACACAGAAATATGTAAAAAAAATAAAAAAAGTGTGGAGGGGAGTGGGGGCAGGGGTAGAGAGGGGGGGAGGAGGGAGCCCATGCCCCAATATGGGTGAAGTAATAAGATGCATAATGCTATAACATGCTTACATGCAAACCTAGATCTGCCTTTATTGCACATTTTATGGGCCATCACAATTTCGGTTCCATGGAAGCCCAGAATTTGCAGAAGACAAAATTACTTATCCAACCCTTTACACCATACTATAAGGAACCCAATTCCAAAATTTATTTCAGCTAGGACAAAAAATGTAAGAGATATAGACCTGTAAACACAGCTTACACGCAAAATTTGATGTGAAACAGACATATTTTAAGGGCTATCAGAATTTGGGTTCCATGGGAGCCCAGGGGTTACAGGAACCAAAATTACTTAAGCAGCCCTTACGATAATGCTATAAGGAAGCTAATGGCCAAATTTGGTTGTGCTAGGGTAAGAATTGTAAGAGATATAGACTTGTAAACACAGCTTACACGCAAACCTTGATGTGGGACGCCGACGCCGACGCCGACCCCGGGGTGATTACATAAGCTCTCTTATTCTTCGAATAGTCGAGCTAAAAATCTGAGAGGGACTATCCCAAATATCATGGTGATTAAGTTTCATCAAAATCCTTCAAGAGGTTTCAGAGAAGATGTCATTTTTAACCTTTTCCTATATAACTCTATTATAACTTTGGGTCGCCGTAGTAGCCATTTTGATTATTAGACGAAAACACAAACTTGATAAAGGCCAATGACCCAAGGAACATGTATATGATATTTCACAAGAATGGAATAAGTAGTTTCGGAGATGTCTTTCGAAATTTACTTAAATTTGACCTAGTTTTAGCCATGGCGGCCATCTTGGATGACTGGCGGCCGCAAAAAACACAAATCTGAGAGGGACTATCCCAAATATCATTGTGATTAAGTTTCATCAAAATCCTTCAAGCGGTTTCAGAGAAGATGTAATTTTTAACCTTTTCCTATATAACTCTATGTAAACTTTGAGTTGCTGTGGCGGCCATTTTGATTATTCGATGATAACAAAAAACACAAACCCAAGGAATATGTATATGATATTTCAGTAGAATGGAATCAGTGGTTTCGGAGATGTTTGAAATTTCCTTAAATTTAACCTAGTTTTAGCCATGGTGGCCATCTTGGAATCTGAGAGGGGCCCTTCCAAGATATCATGGTGATTAAGTTTCATCAAAATCCTTCAAGCGGTTTCAGAGGAGATGTCAATTTTATAAAATTACTAACAGACGGACGGACGGACGGACGGACGGACGGACGGACGGACAGACGGACGACGGACGAAAAGTGATCGCATAAGCTTGCCTGGCCTTTGGCTCTACTGGCTATAATGGCTCTTATAACATCAATGAAGCGAGTGACTATCGTCTTAAAGAGGCAAAATATAGCATTTTTAACTAAATCAAGAGCCATAACTCCGCCATTACTGGTCCGATCTGGCTGGTTTTCGAATGTATAATATCATTCAACCGGAACATGGCGAAGACATACTCAACTAGGCTTGGTACTGATCATCCCTGCCAAGTTTTGTTGAAATCCAGCCAGACGTTCAGGACAACGTCTGTATGAAGTTAGTGTATTAAAACCTTTAAGGAGTCATAACTCTGCCAAAATTCATTCAACCAGAACACGGCAATGATAGGTGCAACTAGGCTTGGTACTGATCATCCCCACCAAGATTCGCTGAAATCCGGCAAGGAGTTCAGAAGAGACTAATCTGAACAAAGTTTGTCTATTAAAACCTTTAAAGGGCCACAACTCTGCCAAAAATCATCCAAAGGAATATGGCGATGATATGCACAACTAGGCTTGATACTGATCATCCTTGTCAAGTTCAGCTGAAATCCAGCCAGGGGTTCAGGAGAATTAGCCCGGAAAATGTTTGTGCATCAAAAACCTTTAAAAGGCCATAACTCTACCAAAAATCATTCAACCGGAACATGGCAAAAAATTTCACAACTAAACCTGGAACTGATCATCCCTAAAATAGTTTTGTTTAAATATGGCCAGTGGTTCAGGAGAACTATAGTCTGGACAAAGTGTGTGTATTAAAAACTTTAAAGGGACATAACTCCGCCAAAATCATTCAACCGGAACACGGTGACGATATGTACAACTAGGCTTGGTACTGATCATCCCTGAAAAGTTTGACTGAAATCCGTCAAAATGAAGGCCCTTTTGTCTTACTGAGGCCAAAATATAGCATTTTTCAGAAAATCAAGTGCCTAACTCCTGTGTAAATGGTCCAATCTGGCTGTTTTTCAAATTTATCAGAGCTTTCATTGATATTAACAATCTGATAAAGTTTGGTTAAGATTGGATGAAAAATGAAGGCCTTGTTAAAAATTTTAAAAAAAGCGAATGAAAAAAATATATCAAAAAAAAAGTCAAAAAATCAATAAAACAATTTTAAAAAAATGTCATGAAAAAAAATGTCAAAAGATCTGGTACAGTTTGGTTAAGATCAGATGAAAAATGAAGGCCCTATCGTACTAACGAGGCAAAATATAGCATTTTGAACAAAAATCAAGGGCCATAACTCCGCTGTTACTGGTCCGATCTGGCTGGTTTTCGATCTTGTCTGAGCTTTCATTGATATTAACAATCTGGTCAAGTTTGGTAAAGATCGGATGAAAAATGAAAGCCCTGTCATCTTAACGAGGCAAAATATAGCGCTTATAACTAAATCAAGTGCCATAACTCCGCTGTTACTGGTCCAATCTGGCCATTTTTCGAACTTGCCCGAGCTTTCATTAATACTACTTATCTGGTAAAGTTTGGTAAAGATCAGATGAAAAATGAAGGCCCTATCGTAATATAGCATTTTTAACTAAATCAAGGGCCATAACTCCGCTGTTACTGGTTCTATCTGGCCGGTTTACAAACTTGTCCGAGCTTTCATTGATATTACCAATCTGGTAAAGTTTGTTAAAGTTCGGATGAAAAATGAAGGCTCTATTGTCTTAACGCGGCAAAATATAGCATTTCAAGGGCCATAACTCAGCTGTTACTGGTCCGATCTGGTCGGTTTTCAAACTTGTCCGGGCATTCACTGATATTAACAATTGGTAAAGTTTGGGAAAGTGAAGGCCCTATCGTCTTAACAAGGCAAAATATAGCATTTTTAACTAAATCAAGAGCCATGACTCCGCTGTTACTCGTCCGATCTGGCCGGTTTTCGAACTTGTCCGAGCTTTCATTGATATTAACAATCTGTTAAAGTTTGGTAAAGATCAGATGAAAAATGAAGGCCCTTTGCCAGTAGAGCTAAAAATCATCAGCTCCAAAAAGTAGGTCAAGGTCATAGATGAAATCCATCAGTCGAAAAAGATGCACTACCCAAGACACAGCTATGTCAAAACAGAACATTTTATCTTCCAAAGATTATGCTATAAATTAGGTTTAAAACATCTAGTGCATAATTATAGTTCATGAGAAAGCGATGTAAATGTAACAATTAAAGTTATCTGCCCTTTGCTTGGATGGTGAAGGTCACATCCACATTTGCTTTGTCAGGTTGCAATGCAACACTCAAGATACAACCATAAGCAAAGTTTGAAAGGTTGTAGTGCATACAGTTTGTGAAAAAGTGACCTAAACACCAAAGTTGAAGGTAAAATTTATAAGGTTATATGCCCTTTGCTTGGAGAGTCAAGGTCACATCCAGATCCGCTTTGTCACGTTGTGATTTACCACCTTAGATACAACTATAAACAAAGTTTGAAAGGTGTAGTGCATACAGTTTGCCCGAAATTGACCTCAACGCAAAAGTTGAAGGTAAAATTATGAAGTTATCTGCCCTTTGCTTGGAGGGTCAAGGTCCCTTCCACATTTGCTTTCTCACGTTGTGATGTACCACTAAAGATACAACTATAAGCAAAGTTTTAATGGTCTAGTGCATACAGTTTGT
This sequence comes from Cyrtodaria siliqua, assembly GCA_037043455.1. Lineage (NCBI taxonomy): Eukaryota > Metazoa > Mollusca > Bivalvia > Adapedonta > Hiatellidae > Cyrtodaria > Cyrtodaria siliqua. The sequence goes on from JAWPHD010006095.1 coordinate 146,299, forward strand.
GAAAAAGTGACCTAAATGCAGACGTTGAACCTAAAAATTAAGTTATCTGCCCTTTGCTTGGAGGGTCAAGGTCATTTCCACATTTGCTTTGTCACGTTGGGATGTACCACCCAAGATACAACTATAAGCAAAGTTTGAAAGGTCTAGTGCATACAGTTTATGAAAAAGTGACCTAAACGCAAAAGTCGAACCTAAAAATTATTTAGTTATCTGCCGTTTGTTTGGAGGGTCAAGGTCACTTTCATATTTGCGTCATCACATTGCGATGTACCACCCAAGATACAACTATAAGCAAAGTTTGAAAGGTCTAGTGCATACAGTTTGTGAGAAAATGACCTAAACGCAAAACTTCAATGTTGCCGCCGCTGCCGGAAAAGCAAACCTATGTCTCTTTTTTTCTTCGAAAAGGCGAGACAAAAATTAAGGCTTTTGGCCAGTAGAGCTAAAAAATAATCAGCTCCAAAAAGTAGGTCAAGGTCATAGATGAAATCCAGGCATCCAAAAAAAAGATGCACTGCCGAAGACACAACTACGTCAAAATAGAAATGTTTTCCTCCAAAGATTAAGCTATAAATTAGGTTTAAAACATCTAGTGCATAATTCTAGTTCATGAAAAAGTGATGTAAATGTAACAATTAAAGTTATCTGCCATTTTGCTTGGATGGTGAAGGTCACATCCACATTTGCTTTGTCACGTTGCAATGTACCACTCAAGATACAACTATAAGCAAAGTTTGAAAGGTGTAGTGCTTACAATTTTCGAGAAATTGACCTCAACGCAAAAGTAATAACTTAAGAGGCTATGATTAGCATTTTACAATGCAAAACATTGGAAAGTTAAAAACATAAATAATTGTTATACCAAATAACATGGAAAAATATATGGCTTTCATGTTAGGAAATAATCTAGTGTTTATTGATAGTTTTCAATTCATGTCTCAATTATTTGATAATTTAGTAAAAAATATTACATTATTTATAAATACATCAAAGGAGTATCCCGGTGAAAAGTTAGTTAGTAAAAATAAAAGGTGTTTATGCTTATGATTACATGAATAGTTTTAAATGTTTTAAAGAAACTAAATTACCTGATCAAGATTGTTTTTATTTGAAGTTTAATGATGAACATATTTTAAATGTAGATTATGAACATGCTAAACAAATATGGAAAGTATTTAATATTAAAAACAATGGAGAATATCATGATCTATATCTAGCAGATGTTTTTGAAAACGTTAGAAAGATGTGTTTTGAGTATTACAAATTAGATCCTTGTCATTACTTTAGCAGTCCTGGATTAGCTTGGTATGCATGTCTTAAAATGACCGGAGTTCCATTGTGATTTAATCAATGATGGAATATGTTACATTGCAATTAGATATTTAAAGGCTAACAATAAATATATGAAAAAAAGTATGACAGTGAGAAAGAAAATAAGTACATACATCGATGCAAATAACTTGTTTGGTGGGCTATATGCCAACCACTACCTACTGGCAACTTTAAGTTGGTCAATAAGATTGAGAAAGGAAAATCAAACTATATTGTTGAGTGTGATCTTGAGTATCCTGTAAAACTATATAACTCTCATAATGACTACCCCCTTGCTCCTGAGTAAGTAAGCTCGTCACAACACTAAAGGATAAAAAGAAATATATTGTGCATTACAGAAACTTAAAACTGTATGTAAAGTTTGGATTAAAGATAACATAGAATACTACAGTTTGATGAATCAGAGTGGCTAAACGTAAACAACATAGACTTTAACACTGCAAAAAGAACAGTCGGCAAGAATGCCTTTGAAAATGATTTCTTTAAATGAACAATTCAGTTTTTGGTAAGACTATGGAAAAATTTGAGAAAGAGAGTTAATATTAAATTGACTCATGATGAGATGGTTTTGTTAAAATATGCAGCAAGACCTTCATTTATTTCTTGTAAAATGTTTAATTAAACAGAACAAAAGAAAAACTAATTTTAAATCGCCCTTGGTATGTGTATTTTAGACTTAAATTATCTGATGTATGATTTCCATTACAAATATATTAAAAGTAAATATGGTAAGAAATCCAAATTGCTCTTTACGGATACTGATTCTTTTTGCTATGCATTAAAACAAAAGATGTGTATGCAGATTTGTATAAGGATAAAGAACTGTTTGATAACAGTGATTACGATCCAATAAATCAATTTCATTTCAACGACAACACAAACGTTTTTGGTAAAATGAAAGATGAAACTTGTGGAATACCCATTGTTGAATTTGTTATGCTTCGAAGTAAACTAAAGTCACACCTATTAGATAATGAGACTGGTACGAGGAAATGTAAAGGCATTACAAATATATTGTTTAAACACAAATAACACATAATGATTACAAAACATTTTATTCGCAACAGAGAGTTACAATGAAATGAGAGTTATTAGATAAAAGCACAACCTAAGCATCTATATTATAAACGAAAAACAGTTTGTCAGCATATGATGACAAGGGGTACATTCTTTTTAATGGCCATGATACTTTAGAATACAGGCAATAATACTGTTTTTTACTGTTTTACCCGACCAAACATTTTTTCCGAAAATGGATCGTCTCCCTTCGAACTCTTTCAAATAATTAGTATGAGCCCGTATAATCTAGTTCATATGTAGCCATGCTGCACTCGCCTTTACGCTAAGTATACGTTAATATTGGATGTTTCAATGTATTTGTGTGATACAAGGCGCATATACTCGTATTTACAAGCTAAGCGAGAGAATTTCAGATAACAGATTTAAAACAGTCACAGCAGCTTACAGTTAAGAATTTTCCAATAATGCAATAATGTGCTGGTTATTATCGTAATGTGGCTTTGTGTAAAATGTCTTTGGCAGTTTTTACGTCGACATACCTGAGAGGTTTGGCCTTTAATAATTATTTCCTCTCAGTATATTACCTAAGTGGCTTCTCAAACCTTAGATGTATCTCTGTGATTCGTTTCGGCAGAGATATGTCAAATGGGGGTCTTACAGCACCATGAAATGAACCTAGACAATTGATCAGTTAAACGATTGCGAGATGACTGACATACGGATTAGCATAAGCCAAACTGAGCCCACTGGCGAAAGTGTAGGCAGTAATAATAATTAACACGATCGCCAGTGGTAAAAGAGATGAGTGTCCTGCTGGGCTTTTGCAAGAAGTTTAGCTATTTTCAATCAGCTTACCATAAAACGTATAAATAACCGTCATAAAAGTATTAAAAGTAGTATATGTACTTGGTGTATCAGGATAGTTTCCCCGAGCGGGGCAATCAAGCAGTTTATATAGTTGTTGGAGTTTACTCGTTGCTAGGGGAATCTTTGCTGGTACATCCAGTATATATTCTATTCAAACTCGCATGTTTTTGTACCGCTATTGAATTCCTCAAGGAACCTTGTTTTTATTTACTAAATATTCAATAATAGTAAGTTTTTAATGTTTGTCAACGTAATTATTTCGTGTTTCATAAGCTAAACGTTACGGACATTGTCCCTTTTATACAGTTTATTAAAGATTCTAAATTATTCAACAAAGAACACAACGTAGACTGATACATACGTGTCAGTTGGAATATACCATGATAATGTGCCTTCGTTTGAATTATCTGTCCCAAAAGCTGTAAATAAAAGTTGACCCTATTGCTATGAGACTAAGAGTGTGTATTTTGAAATACAAGTATATTTTTTATTAATTAAATTGATCAATAATAACTAAATATAATTAGTAGTTTTGAATAGAATATTATAAACTAGACATTGTCTACATTTTTGATTAAAGTTAGTACTTACTATAAAATTCACAAAATAATCAAATTTGTGTTGTTTTTTAGGTGACGGTGCTATTGGCAGTGTCCTAAACCGACCTGATACTGAAGAGTATGATAAGAGTATGAAAGAGAACGTGGTAACTAAACAGTTTTGTCCTTCAATATGTAGGTATATGATGTATGGTGTTGTCTTATGTTTCATGTGGATTTGGTTCAGTTCGTTTTCGGAAAAGTAATACAGAATAATACAGATTAAACAGTTAATGACGTTTTTTTCAGAGAAGCGTGCCTAGATTTATGGTCATGTAAAATTAGATTCAACAGTCGAACATGAAAGGTGGTGGTCATAAATCGCAGTCGGCCAAAATACGCATTTACGAGGAATTTTCGAAATGTTATTTCTCGGTAAGCAGTATTCCAGTCTAATTTTCAAATACATTAAACGTTGAATGGTATATAAAGAGGATATTTATAAATACAATTTTACATTCCTTGGCAATCAACTTCTGACAGCTTTACCCGGATCTTTTAAATAAACGTTCTAGTTTTTTGAAAAACAGCTAGGTACGCCCATAACACAAATACTGATGCGACAACTATTGTACCCTACCTCGACTTAAATATGTTTACATTTGAACGGAATGGCGTGACCTCTCTACTTTCTGATACGCACTACACCTTACACAAATAG